>QJSC01016349.1:947419-1065550 GCA_003697955.1 Calidris pygmaea
GGGGGGGGGGGGGGCGGGGGGGAGAAGAACGAGCGGCCGGACTTAATTTCTCTCGGCCGCTTGTCCCCCGCCCTTCCCGCACGGCAGCCGGGCGCCTCCTTCTTCCCGCGGGCAGAGCGGCGGAGACTGAGGGGCGTGAGGCGGGGGGCGCGCCCGCCATGTTCGCGGAGATGAACCGGCGGACGCTGGCGTTCCGGGGCGGCGGCCTGATCGCCGCGGCTGCGGCGGCGGCGGCGGCCGGCGGTGGGACCGGCGGCGCGGCCGAGGCCTGGGAGCGGCAGGACCCCGAGGCGCTGAACGGGCGCGGGGCGAACGAGGAAGTGGAGCTGGAGGGGCTGGAGGCCGAGGAGCTGGAGGCCGCCGCCGCCGAGGAGAAGGAGCTGCTGCTGCCGCAGGACGCGGTCTCGCCCCCCGCCGCCGGCCCCATGTTCGCCGAGAGGAACCGCCGGACACTGGCGTTTCGGGGCGGCGGGGGGCTCCTGGCCGCCCCCTCCGCCGCCAACAATGGCTGCGAGGCCTCGGCTTGGCCGCGGAAGCACTTCAATGGGCGGGGGGCGGACGAGGAGATGGAGCTGGAGGGCGCGGAGGGCCTGGAGCCGGAGGGCCTGCTGGAGGGGAAGGAGCTGGTCCAGGACGGGGGCTCCCTGAGTGACAGCAGCGACGACGAGGAGGACGGCGAAGGGGGCAGCCTGGGCGACGGCAGCGGCGCCGAGGGCGGCAGCTGCAGTAGCAGCAGGCGGTCGGGGGGCGATGGAGGGGACGAGGCGGAGGGCAGCAGCGTGGGCGCGGGGGAGGGGGAGAGCATCAAGCATTTCCCGCTGGCCAGGCCGAAGTCGCTGCTGCAGAAGCTGCACATCTCCTTCCAGGGCTCCTGGCTCAAGGAGTTCCCATGGCTCTACTACTGCCAGGAGACCGGCCTTATGTCCTGCGCCTGGTGCACCGCCGCCGCGGCCGCCGCCGCCCCCCCCGAGCTCATCATGGCCGGCGGGGCCCTGCCCGGGGGGCACGACGAGCTCTGCAAGGGCACCCGCAACTACAAGCGGGCCCTGCTCCTGCGGCATCACCTCTCCGCCGAGCATCGCCTCAACGAGCCCGTCAGCGCCGAGCAGGTAGGGACCGGGACGGGGGGCGGACGGGACGGCGCGGGGGGAGGCCGGCCGTCCCTTTGGCATCGGGGCGGTGGGGTGCCCCACGTGTGTGAACTTCTTTAAATGGCTTCCCGTGTGTGTCGTCGCCCGGCGGGGCTGGGCACAGGCCGTGCTGCCTTCGCACGCCGTCTCGGGAGCGGGAGAGGAGCCCCCGTCCCCCTTTGGGGTGAGTTCCCCGCGGGGTCCGGGCGGGCAGGGCCCTGGCAGCGCCGCCGGGATGCGGCCCGGCAGGGCTTGCATCAACTCCGGCTGTACCTGGTTAGCGTTACCTGTTCGGAGGTTAGCCAGTGCCGTTTTCATTAGTTTATCTGGTTTATCTGGCCAAGATAAGCCGGCAGTGTGGGAAGGAGTTGCGTACGAACAGCAGTGTTGCAGCACTGATTTAAAAACACTTGTTACAACTTCCTCCTGCGGTCCCGGGGAGGGGAGGGCAGTGTCCGGCGAACGACGGCATCTGAAACTTGTACTCGCCGCCGTGAAATCAGAATTACTCTGCTCTTGTTAACGGTATGGCCGCTGTGCATTAAAAGCACAACTGTGTAGTCGAGACCTCGCTTAAATCTTTTTCCCGATTGCGTTGCTTTATATTGAGTTACTGAGCAAGAAATCTGCAATTGCTTGGTGTGTGCTTGAGATAAACATGTGGTTTCCTGAAAGCCACGTTAAGATGCCAGCTCTCCTCCTCTGATGCTTTAGGACTAGTGAAACTCTTCAAGTTCCCCACTGAACTTAAAATCATTGTGTTCCTTGGCTGCTTTTACAAATAAGGCAGGGGTAACTCCTAGAACATACGTGGATGGAAAGCTCCTATAGAGTACACGTGTTGAACCCCCAGCCTTCTGCAGCCTGTCCTCCTAAGGATATCCACCCTGCAAAACTTCAGCCCCCTACCTGGCGTTAAACTTGCCAGTGGGCACAAGCTGAGGTGCTTCAGGTTAGGCTAGTAACCTCATGTTAGGCTGAACACGAGCTGTTAGCCAGAATTAAGCCCCAATCACTCTGTCTTTCCTTATTTAGAGCTCTCTTTTAATTAAAACACACACATTTGTTGTATAGATGTATCTGGAGTCTGAATTGTAGTGCTGTAGTTAAATTGAGCTTTAATTGAGCGCTTTAAGGAGCTCAGGGTACCTTGGACAAGAGCTGCTATTCTAATGCTTAGGTGATGTTCAGGATGACAGAACGTTTGGTGTACGTAGGTTTTCTTAGAGCTAGTTGGAAAAGGTATGCAAGTTTTACGTGAAACTACTGCAGGACTACAAGGAGAACCTTAATGGTGCATAAATATCAGTTATCTAAAATACTTTTTGATTTACAAATACAGAATTCAAGGTGAGGAATACTGCCTTTTCAGTAAGTGTATTTTTAAGGTAGGTGTTGTTACAGGCATTTTATGACAGTAGGTCATCTTATAGGTTTCCTCCAATCTGGGGTTTGTTATTCACTCTCCAGTATTATAGCTAAACTCGCTTTAAACAGCTTGTTTCTAATTTTGAAACTTTCATTCTTAGTTTCTTTCAGCTCTTTAGATCTTTGAAAATATTCTTTTCGTTTAATGTTACTGCAGTATTTTCCTTACCATCTTGTTGCCTAGTTTCTAATACTTTGAGTTGTGAAAGATCATCTGTAAAGGTGTGTCCTGTCATTTCATAGCCTCCTGTGTCACTAGATGTTGCTAATTCATGCCACACTTGGAAGTTTTTCTCTGCCATTAAGCTATGCATAAATAAACCCCATTCCAAGCAGTTTTTCCTACTAAACTTGCTAGTTTTTTCGTTCTGTCTTCCTATCCTCAGGTTGTCATAAGACTGTTAAATACTGGGAGGGGGGGAAGGGAGGAAAGGGGTAACAGAACATTGGCTTTTGTGTCACGGTAGCCTAAAAGTTAATGTAAGTATTTAACCTTTCATTGTTATGGGAATCTTTATAAAAATGAGCCTCTGCTTTTATACCACCAGCAGTTTAAGAAAAAAAATATTTGTAGTAACTGTAATAACAAAGGAAACAGTAGGATAGATGAGATGTGTCAGTGGTTCTTTTGTACTGTACTAAAGATAAGGTTTGGACAAAGTAAGCTTCTGTAAGGTAGCTGTTCAGAGATTGGTGTTTTTAAGTGGAGAACGGTACTGGGTGCATCCCTGCACATATATTTCAGTTAAAAACTTTTCACAAGGGAAGGAAATGCAGTTTTTCAAGAGTCAATGTAATTTTCTTTGTGGTGCACTTTTGGTTTACACTCGCTTTATCGAAAATCTGATTAAGAATCTCTGTTATCTTTCTGCTTTTATGTTTAATTTCCATGTCCTTTCACACTTATAATAGCACTTGAATTTGTCTTGATACATATGTTTAAATTAATGCCAAAACAATAGCCCCATTTTTCCCTTAATGCCGTGATACCAGATACTTGGCACAAAAGTAGGTAATTTGTACCCTAACCATATTTCCAACGTACATAATGAGGCAGCAAAGCCACTTAGATTTAATGAAACTTGGTAGAGATCTTTCAGCCTTTATCTTACAGACAACACACATGTATTCTTGACTTGACATGCTTCAACTGAAGGGCATGTTTAACAGCTGCTAATAAACATATGGCATAGTGCCACTGTGCAAGTGTGAAAAGGAAACTGTAGGTGTTAAGACAGTAAAGCAGTGGAAATTTCTATAGGTCTGTTGGATATTATACTCATGAAGATGTGAGTGATGATTTCAGTTTATTTTTGGGATACGTTTAATTTGGAATGCCAAAATACATCACAAGTGGTTGCAGCTGCTGTAATTCAAGGGTATTGAGCTGTCAGTCGGTGCTTCTTTCTAAGACAAAAATCTTTACTCTTTTCTTTTTTTTTACCCTATTCTAGTTTTTAAAATAATCTGTCTTCATATTAAAGCTTAACTAAAGATATAATCATCTTGGAACTATCTTTGTTTTTTAGATAAATGGACTATTGTGCTGCAAAAATCTTAAGAAATCGACACTTGCTGGGAAATCAGTGCAAAATATTTTAATTCTGTGATGAATTTAGTTCCATTAGATGCAGATTTATGGCTGCTGGGAGTTCCATCGAAGTAGCTTCTTAAAACATTTTCTCTCTGGACATAATTTGAAGCTGAGCTTTGGCAATTCTGCCAGAAAAGCTTTCTTCAGCCTAACAGGCATGTTGGCTTAAAGCAGAAGCTCTCTAAAATGAGGAAGGCCTTTGATGTGTTATTTTTTCCATGTGAACTGTAATTGTTTGCTTTATGTGAGCCGTGATGAATAAAAGTCGTGCTTCAGATGGAAGAGTTACATTATAGTGTTCTAAGTTAACTTCTTGAATTACTCTTAGCAGAGCAAAAAAGTTGAGGAAGAAGGCAGGCCTTCAGAGTAAGGACTATCATTTGATGTATTTTTATGTAGTGTTTTTGTCAGACCTTGAACTACTTGATTGGATGTTAGGCACTTAATGGGCCAGTTTTAAATTGCTGAGTTTTCTGTAAGTAATTCTATGGCCTGTAAAGTGGCAGCAGAGCGTCATGTGTGCAGCTGACAGGACCATATTTTGAGATATTTTTCCTGTGTAGCTGCATGTGCTTAAGAAGTTCCTGATAGCTCACTTTTGTCAGAGGATCCATTTTTCAGGATTAGAATTAATTTGAGGGCACGGAGAACTGCTGTTCTGAACTGAGAAAGGTGTGGTAGAGGGGAAAGGATTACAAAAATAACTGCTTTTCCTATACGTACAGCTGAGGTGGAATCTAGGGTTAGATTGGTTTTGGTTCTTTTTTGGTTTCTTTTTTTCTTTCCTTCTCCCTACCCTGCCCTCCTGTCCTTGCTCTCAGGAGACAGAGTGTGCTGATGGCACAGGAGGAGAAGGAAAAATGGGTTTCTAGTAGCGGTTTTTGATCGTCTGTTTCTGCTCCTGTTAGCTTTTAGGCAAATCTAATTAGTGAATTATACATATGGATAGTCATTTATCTTTGGTTGTATTCAGATGAGTCTAACTACTTGAAACTGAGCACAATATTAGTTGCCTTGAGCAGACTCTGCTCTTCTAGGCAGCTTCTTCATCTCGCCTACAGAGATAAGCTTGTCAGACATACAAGGCGGTAGATTCCACAAATAAAACTGAAATAGTCCTGATTTCTATTCTAGATTTTTATATCAATTTTTATTAAAGGATAAGGTGGTTTGGTGTTGAGATAACTTAACTTAAATGATGGGAATATTTGGTCTGTATTTTGAAAATATACTTGACATCTAAGCAAGTAGTGTTAGTTTGTGGTTCTCATCAGAAAAACATCATACCCTTACAATGATGTGCCATGAGCACAATGTAAGTAATAGAAGCTTCCAACTTAACTGTATAGAATACATCACTGTATTTTTCTCTACAAAAGGGAGGTGTTTAGAACTCTCCAAGGGCTATTAAATTTTTTTCATTGTTATCATAGTAAATGTTAATACTTGTGTCACACTCGGTATACGTAGGCTTGATAACTGTCCAGATGTCGGGGGTTTTGTCTCATTTGAGGTGTTGCATTAGGGTTAGCTGCTTCCATGCCAGCAGTTAAACAGTTGTTTCCAGTATTACAGTTAGTTTTAAGAATCTGTATGCACCTGTTTCTGTAAAGCTGTAATACTGGTCTCTTTCCCCAACACACGTCCCTGTAGCTTGGACATTAGTTGCATAATGTCTCTTATTTTTGCTCAGCCTTCTGGTTTTCTTATAATGAAGACTGAAGTCTTATGTTTCTGTAGCCCATTTGTGATGTATTCCTTTTTACCATAGTGGCTTCTGATTTTCTTAAGAAAACAAAAAAATAAATTGTACATCTTTATCAGCTTGATTGGATACCTACACATGCTCAGTTAAAATGTACTCTATTCTTTAATCAGACATTTGTAAAAAAGATAAGAACTTGTGCAGATTATTTTTAAATGGTGTTTAACATGTTCTCAGAGAATGAAATTGTTAGCTATCATAGCATCTACCTAACATTTACTGTGTGAGATGCAAGTCACTGACTAGAGTGACAACACTTTAGGGCATGATAATTTTAATCTTAATCTGATCCAAAGTCAGTGTAATTTGTTTCTTAAAACTGTGCAGTGCTCCATTGCTGGAGTCACAGGAAGTTTGTCCGGGTCCAAAATCTGCTGAGAACTTAATGACAAATTTAGCTGTCACACGTTTTGGGACATACTTTGTTTCAGAGCTCTGAATTAAAAAAAAAAAAAAAAAAAAGCCAACGTTGATCAAAGATCTGTTGCTTGTTTTCACATAAGAGCCCAATTGCTTTTATTTCTACCTCTTCTTCACACTGAAGTGATTTTATGAGAAGGGTAGAGATTTAGAAGCAACTTGAATGTGAACGCAAACTGAAAAATCTCTGCAGGAGATGCTGAAATGTTACAGTTTCTATTTTGATAATGCTGAACATTACTTGCTGCTTATAGATGTAAATACCATTCTAGAGGACGCAGTTACAGCCTCAGTTGTCATCCCAGTGATCCACACTGGGATTATAATTTGAGATGAGTACTGATTCAATGCACTAATTCCTGTGTGGTGGAAAGTAATGTTTGGTTTTTTTAATATAGCTGGTTTCTGTTATAGTTTCAAATTAAGGGTGCTTTTCTGCAACATATATTTTAGCCCCAGTATAGACTATGGGCGTTAACACTGCTTTGTTAATGCTGATTTTGACCTGTAATGTCGAGGCAGTTCAGCTTTAACAATACCCATGGCAGGGGGGTTGGAACTAGATGTTATCAAACAGACTGTCATCATCACTGCTCTTGGTGGCAGCAGGTGCCAATCAATTTAAGTATGCTCTCAAATATGCCAGTCTCTGTTGTCTGCTTTCTCCTAGCTGCTTCTGTGTAGCAGCTCTGAATCATTGATGTCTAAACATCAGCTATTAGTTTTGTAAATGCTCTAAAATCCACTTCAGATCTCTTGTGATTTATCAGCTTCTTACTGTCTGTCTTAATCCTCAGTGACAACCTATTTCTTGGAGCTGGACTGTCTGAAACTACTTTCAGCAGAATTTTCAAGCCACGTTTGAGATCATGTCTTAAAAAGGTTTTAGAGAGACAAATAAGCCCATGTTGTCTGCATGTACCAGTTAAAGGTGTTGCTACTTGACGGTTTCAGCAAAGCTTGATTCAATAAAATCATAGTTAAATCATGTAATGAAAGCTTAAGTTTTGTTCTCCTGCAGTATTCTGTTCCCTTGTCATGTAATACGGCTATTCAATCCTAAGTCTGCCACGATTAGAAAATAAAGTATAAATGACTAATGTGTAGAACTGTATAAGAACTATATCTACTATATATATATGTTGGAAGACTAAGGAGAGCATTCATTAAGAGCTAATTCTGGTTGTGGGTTTGTTTTTTGTTTTTTTTTTTAATTGCAGGAGTCAGAGTTACCATCAGAACTGAATAATGAAGGATACTGTGATTTTAACAGCAGGCCAAATGAGAACTCTTACTGCTATCAGCTCCTGCAAGAGCTCAACGAGCAGAGGAAGAAAGGCATTCTTTGTGATGTGAATATTGTGGTGAGCGGGAGGGTCTTCAGAGCTCACAAGAACATCTTGGTTGCAGGCAGCCGCTTCTTTAAGACTCTGTATTGCTTTACAAACAAAGAAAGCCGTAACCAAACCACTGTTACCTATTTAGACGTTGTTGCTGTTCAAGGTTTTTCTGTCATCTTGGACTTCTTATATTCTGGTAACCTCGTACTTACGAGCCAAAATGCCATTGAAGTGATGTCGGTGGCCAGCTACCTTCAGATGACGGAGGTTGTCCAGTCCTGCCGCAACTTCATTAAAGATGCCTTAAACATAAGTATAAAATCAGAAGCTCCAGAGACCGTTGTTGTGGATTACAACAGAAGATCTGTTAGTAGGGATGGTTTATCTCCAAGGGATCAGAAAGTTGCCAGCTTCTGGGCAACGCGAAACCTTACCAACTTGGCAAGTAGCATAAAAACTGAGAACGATGGTTACTCTATTGATGAGAGCCAAATGGAAAGCTACCAAATGAATGACTGCGGTTGGGTCCAGGACAGCTCACCTGAAATGGCTGAAAATGAATCTCAAGTTGAGGGAAAAGTTTTTGTATGGAATGACATGGGTGCACAGGGACAATCAGTTCAAGAACCTGGAAAAGCAAGAAGGAAAAACCAAACTGCAAAGAGATTTATTTATAATATACCACCTAATACTGAGGAGAACTCAGAAGACTGCTCAGTGTTGCAACCGTCAGTCCCATATCCAGAAGAAGATTTGTCATTTATTAAAGAAGAAGCAGGTAAATATTGCTTAATGTCAATCAAGTCATTTGGAAACTAAATTATTGAGTAATGTACATGACAATGTAACTTCTATACAGGTATGCTGGTGAGGATCTTTTAGTAAAAATTCAACACTGCAGTCAGGTTACTGAATCAGTAATCTGGTTCTCTGCCTTGGGGCACAGCAGTGTATCTTGGGCTAGAGAAAGGAATGCTGGTGCTGTGCCATGCAGTTTGTAACATGCTGTTTGCCTTTGATGCTTCGGTTGGTGATCCTTACCAGCTGGTAGAAACTGAAATTCTTACATTTACCTTTAATCTGTAGCCACTATTATAGGCACAAAATCAGGGATTGATAACTGGCGACTAATGATGCTAGCTGATGCACAGAGAGAAAGGGCCTTTATCATTTCCTTCCCTGCACTAGCAAAAATTTTTTTGGTAATCTCTTTCACCTGAGTGTCACCCAGAAACAGAAGTCAACTTTCTGCTGATGTTAATTGTAGGGGTATCTGGGAAACTAATAAATGGAGTAATCCTGGCTAGTATAACAGGGACTCTTAAAGCAGAAAGAGATGCCACAGTGACCCATAGTAGAGGGAATATCTTTTTGTTGAACTATTCTTTAAACAAATTCTGAGAGTGACTGAATTAATAGCATTTTTTCCCTTAACATCTATGGTTAATGTAAATAATAGAGTAAGATAAATATCTGTTTGCTAAATAAATACAGTCACACAAAGAATTATAAGCAGACCGTTCACAGTGTAATTGGGATTTTGGGCAGTCTAAGTTCAGGTTTTTATTTTTTAACTTATTGTTGTTATCCTGTTTGAATTGTTGGAGTATATATTTGAAGTACTGTCATTTACCTGTATCACTTTTAGATGAATTAGCAGTTTTGAAAACTTACTCCAGTTTAGAAGTCAAATTAAAGGCGGATTTGAGACATAGCTGGAACAAAATTCTCTAGGTGTGTCTGTTCTAAAGCATTTTGAAATGTATGCCCCCTTCAAACATCAAGGGAGTGTGGATATTCTCTGCTTCCCCCGTTCAAGGGGTAGAACTAAGAGGGAAATAAAATAATAAAAAAATCAGCATTCACACCCACGGGTGTAGAATATTTCCAGATACTTTTGTATTCCAGTGACAAAACAGAACTTTGGAAGCAACCTGAGTTTTGGGAGGGTCTAGGAACCTATATTTCTTTTGGTGGAAGGAAGGACTTCTTCTAGAAGGTGGTGTCTTCTTCTACCCGCAGACTTGTTTGAAAACAAGGCTGGAAGGAATCATTTCAGTAGCGACAGCAACAGGCCATTTCTCCTGGGACCCTGAAACTCTTCCACCCACAGTGTTGTGGATGCCAGTCTTGTGTGTGCCCAGAGGACAGAGGTGGAGAGCAGTGTGGTACAAGGCATGTGGTGACTCTGCCCTGTACTGGCCCCTGCCAGCCTGTGTGCATGAGCACCACGATGACATGGGACAGTGTCAGGTGATGCAGGACGGAGCTATGGGCGTCTACATCTGGCACGTGAGCAGGGGCAGCCAGTAAAAGATCCAGCCATATGGTTAGCAAGTATTGTGGCAGTATAAGAGGAGCAGCTC
The DNA here is from genome assembly GCA_003697955.1 of Calidris pygmaea. Taxonomy (NCBI): domain Eukaryota; kingdom Metazoa; phylum Chordata; class Aves; order Charadriiformes; family Scolopacidae; genus Calidris; species Calidris pygmaea. The sequence goes on from QJSC01016349.1 coordinate 957,463, forward strand.
TGGAGAAGCAGCTGTGCTGAGGAGCTAACACTCATTCTCTAAGTGCTTCAGGGGCTTTGCTTGTCTCTAGTCTTCATCTCTGAACTCAATGGATAGGTATACTTCAGCTTTCCAGGTCAGCTTGGGAACATGCACTTGTAAAGTGAATTTCCTGGACTTCTCTTACTGTCTAAGCTTGCTTAGACTGCACAGTGTTTCTTCTGGCTGAAATGAAAATAGAAGCTGTGTTGCTTGGGTCCACAGCACCAGGTTAGATCTAGCCTTAAGCCAAACACCTTTGGATGTGTGTAGTGGGGATGTTGAGTCCTCAGCACCCACACATCTGCCTGTGCTACACTACTTGCTAATCCATAGCTGCAGTGGCATGAAAAAGAGCAATAGAGAGTCTGGAGCAGGAACTGGGGACATGTATATGTATAAATTGCACAAAAATAAATTTGACAGAATTTAGCATTTGATTTCTATTTTTGATTTATATGGGGTAGATATTCAACCGTTTTTACTGTTGGAAGTACCACAGAGAATGTGTCTACTCAATAATGACCCTGGCAACAGAAATAAATACTTGTTTGCTTTCTGCAGAATTGGAATATGTGCTGTGGAGTTTGGGGATCTCTTAAAGAAATAATGAAGCATATGGGCAGTGCAGTAATGATTAATCAAGTTTAATCTTTGTTCACTTTTTTTGGACAGAAGCACCAATCTTTCCAGTAACACGTTGTGCTAAAGAATTAAATTACAAAATACATCTATGCAACATCTTGATGTAAAGAGCTGTATTAGAGGCTGGGGGCACGCTGAATTTGTGCCATGGTGTCCGGCCAAAACTGTTGAAAGTTCGGTGTTTGCAGAGGGCAGTTTATTTTATTGAACTATAAAATAGTGTCAGCTAATGATCTTTCAGAGCACAACATAAGTGGTCCTAGGTAAAGAATTACTTTTTCTATCTGTGTTAGAACTATTTTGGAAGCCATATCTAATATTTTTAGTAAAAGATCTCTACTTTTTTGAAGTTCTTACGTGTACGCACATTGTTTGAAATGAGATATTGGAAGTAGGGCTTGGTGTAGCTTACTTTCACCCGTAGTCTGTGCTCCAGCATTTGATGTTCTTTCCCCTCCTGGCTGGCTTTTCCTTTGCTCTGCAGGTAGATTCCACTCTTAAACACTCTTCTTTTAATTATTGCCTCTAAGCCCAAGAAAAGGTGCAAGGGGGAGGAGTGGAGAATTGGAAGAATGACAAGAATGAGTTGAAGAGTAACCTGTGAGTTACACGGTAACTTTTTAGTTGTGGATTAAATTTCTTGTGGAGATGAAAATCTACCAAAAGTAATAGGCACTGGGAGTTAAAAAGGCATGAGAAAATGTTTTCTGGAATAGATACAACAGTGCTGTGAAAAGAAAAAGAAAATAGTAAAATATTATGATGAAAGCTAAGGAGTGTGCTGTCCCTTTAGTTGCTAAAAAGGAAAGAATGAGCTACTGCTATTATGCTTTGTCATATGCTGATGAGGATAACCAACACCTGCTGTAGTTATGAGATGTCCAGTTACATGCTAAGTGACTTGCTGTGTCCTTGATCATGGTTTTTGGTTATCTGGTGTTTTTGTGAGGGGAACAAAATACCGTAGATACCGTGGAAGGGAAGCCTATTTATGAACACTCCTCTGACTACAAAAATTTACCCCAAAAGCCACTACCTTGAGTTCTATAGTGAATGGACTTTCCAGTTGGATACCTCTAGGTAAGCATTAGATAACAATAAATGCTTTCTGTGCTGTCTGCTACCTCTCTTGTCCCTGTAAAGCAAACATGTTAGACTGCTCCTTACCAATTGTGAGTTTTCCTACCAGGTGTCCATGAGGATATGTCAGCTTCTCCTTCTTCTCACTCTGCTTTTCCAGTGAGTTTATATTTAACAAAAAAGTAGCACTTTGGTGTAGCTTCAAAAAACTCCATGAAATTGAGATGGATTTTATATTGCATGTCCTGTCTTCCTTCATTTACTTACTCTTACTGAAGCTTTCAAGCCTTCTCCAGTTTTAGCTAACTTAAAATAGCTGTTTCTTCACCCTGAATGTTACCACCTATCTTACTGTTTTCCCTTCTAGTTGGTAATCTGCTAAAAAATGTCTTTAGTGCTTATACCTGGGGTGCATCCTACAAGGAGCCATTTACCGTGGTGAAAATAACAGTGCAGTCGGGTCAGAGTGTCTTAGTTTTTCCAGTTCATAAAAACTCAATTATTCTAATTCATCATATTCTTAATGGCTGTTCATAAGGGTTGGTTTGTTTTTTAAATGTTTATCACTTCTTGAAACTGTTTTCAGTTTGGGCCCGTTTGTTTGAGTACAAGCTTCCTATTCTCAGGCTTCAGAACACAACTGTGAGGTATTACAGAATGACATGGGGTTGGAAGGGACCTCTGGAGACCATCCAGTCCAACCCCCTGCCAGAGCAGGTCCACCCAGAGCAGGTTGCACAGGAATGTGTCCAGGTGGGGTTTGAATGTCTCCAGAGAAGGAGACTCCACCACCTCCCTGGGCAGCCTCTTCCAGGGCTCTGCCACCCTCACAGGAAAGAAGTTCCTCCTCATGTTTAGGTGGAACTTCCTATGTTCAAGTTTGTGCCCGTTCCCTCTTGTCCTGTCCATGGGCAGCACTGAAAAAAGACTGGCCCCATCCTTCTGACACCCACCCTTTAAGTATTTATAGGTGTTGATCAGATCCCCCCTCAGCCTTCTCTTCTCCAGACTAAACAGACCCAAGTCCCTCAGCCTCTCCTTATCAGAGAGATGCTCCAGGCCCCTCATCATCTTTGCAGCCCTCTGCTGTCCCCTCTCCAGCAGTTCCCTGTCCTTCTTGAACTGGGGAGCCCAGAACTGGACCCAGTGCTCCAGATGGGGCATATCACACAATGCTGGGGGTTGGAAGGGACCTCTGGAGATCATCCAGTCCAACCCCCTGCCACAGCAGGTCCCACAGGAACGTGTCCAGGTGGGGTTTGAATGTCTCCAGAGAAGAAGACTCCACCACCTCCCTGGGCAGCCTCTTCCAGGGCTCTGCCATTCTCGAGGAAGTTCCTCCTCATGTTTAGATGGAACTTCTTAAAGCATATTGCTTATGCTTTCCAGAGCTGACTGTGTTGATTCTTAAGGAGACTTGTACGTAATATCCCAATAGCTTTATGAAGTTACTACCAGATTATTTGTTACCATTATTTTCCTGCTAGATAATGCTCTCTCATATACTGGGGCTGTGAGAAAGGATAACAAGGGCAGGATGAAAACAGTCCTTTTTGTGGAACAAGACAGTTCCTGAATGATTTTTGTAGGGAGTTCTTAAAGGAATTTAATTCAGCTTACTTCTCAGAAGGATACAAGTGGTAGCTAAACCTGCTTACAAAAAATGTAGTACTGGATCAGTTTTCCTTATAACGTGATGGAGCAGCATATCACAACTTGATCAGGACTTTAGAATAAAGAAAGGTAACTTTGTATTTGAAGAAATCAAAACTGATGGGACTCACCTGGACATGTGTATGTTTCTTGTAGGGGTAAACCCCACTTGACTGTCTGAATTACAAATAAATAAAAAAAGTAGTATAAGAAAATTAGACTTTTTTTTCTAGCTTTCCATGGTCTGTGACTCTCAGTCAGATCTTCCTCAGATCTCCAGCGGGTGAAAAGCTCATTGAGACATTTAAATTGCTTTAAATTCATTGTAAATGAACCTTTAATCCATTTTTTGCCCCATTCCCTATATAACTCGTTATTGAAGGCCCTGTAGGTTTTAAGAAGTCATCTGAAGAGATTACAACATTGGAGGGTCAACCTTTGCCCTGTTCATTAAATTTATGTCTCCTGGGGATGATGCCAAAGACAAGTAGGTCCCCACATTGTCATGGGATGGTCAACCTTTAAGCAATGTTCTGTGTGTTATTGTTGTGGGTTGTTTAGGGTGGGGTTTTTTGTTTGTTTTGTTGGTGTGTTTTGTGTGGGTGTTTTCTGTGGGTTTTGTTAGGTTGTTTTATTTTTTTTTAAAAAAAGGAAAAGCAAGCAAGGTGGTTGGGTTGGGGAAGGTGGTTACATGGTGGCTACAGGCCTTCAGCTAGCTTTCTTCCTGCATCTCAAAGATGTGGCTCAGTAAGTAAAATCTAATTAATTTTATCACATGCTGAGCAGTGAAAGTGTTTTTACTCCAGATATTTCAGATCCTTTTGGATTTTAGGTAATTTTTCAGACCAGTGTGGAGCATTTTTTTAACTATCATGAAGATTAGAATGCAACTTCTTTAATAAGCTTTTGTTCCAGATAGTAATTTCCCTAGAAAGTATTGTCTTGTTTTTATCCACAACTTCCTTATTTCCTACATGCTTGTCTTCATATGCCTGTCCATTCCCAAATGATATTTATGAAGCTAAAAGACTGCTAAAGGACTTTAAAAAAAAAAAAAAAAAAAAAAGCCCTTAATACCTTCACTGAAATATGGTACAAGAAAAACAATGTTAGGTTTCTTATTCAACCTGTAGGTTTTCTGTGGTGGTAGCCCTATTCAGTTCAGCTACACCAGCATAACCCCCTGTGAGATCACTCATGCCAGAGTGACTTTGTCATGTAATAGTTTATGGAAGTATAAATTGATCGGTTGCTGTTCAGTTACTCTGGACTTAATAAGTCTTAGTGTGTTGTGTGGTTTGGCTTTTTTGTTTGTTTCATGTTCTGTTTGTTTTTTTTTTTTTTTAAATCTGAGGGACAGGATAGGTCATTCTCAGTGTTGGCAGGTAAGTAGAATAGGTTTTAAGTAGCATGTAGTTCAATTAAGAGACGGTTCCTTCAGCTTCTCTTTTTCAGAATCACTATCCTTGCTGAGCTGTTTTGCCTCTGTGTACATTCTGGAATTCCTGTGTACAGAACTTGGAGTTGTTTTGGGGAAGGGAAAAGCAGGCAGCATTTCTTACTTATGCTAATTCCGGGCAGGTATCAGTAAATATATCCAACCAGAAATGTGTTCATATTGTAGAAAGATTATACTGCATGTGGAATACTGTAGCATAGCAAGCTTACGCTGTGTGTTTACCCTAAAGCTCATTGTAGTCTTTGCATTAGACATGCATTGGTAGGAGTACAGCTTTAGGAAACAATTTCACTTTAACCACTAGCCTTCACTGGTGCAGCTTTGTTGCAAGTTTCATCCTGTCATATTGGTAACGATGGAGAGGGGAGCGAGCAAGATCACAATTGCCATTTTTACTGTAAAAATGCAGTCACAATTGCAGAACTTCAGTTACTTCTGGTATTCACAGGGCTCCCAAGGTGTTGAGGGGACGTTTTTAAAAACCTGATCTTTAAAGCTGGAAAAAACCTCCTTCGTTAAGCAGGAGTTGTCTTTTGTGGCCAGGTCGTGTATGAATAGTATGAGCTGTGTAAAAGTTCCAGTCTTTGGCACGTTTCCTTGCTTGTGATTTGAGTTGATCCCCTTTCTTTAGGGTGTAATATTGCATGTTGCGCTGTAAGGAGAGCATGACACCAGGCTGGCAAGCTCAGTTTGTCACCTACTCCCAGATCTTACTATGTAGCGCTCCCAAGGAAGTATCTGAGGTTTTGGTTGGAGGGGGTGGGGGGGTGGGTTTGTTTTGGTGTTGGTTTGTGTGTGGTTTTTTTTTTTTTGTTTTGTTTTTTTGTGAGGGTGTATTTTTTTTCTGTTTTGGTATTTTTACAGATTTGCATCTCTGTCTTGTACCTTGCTTTTCTTCAAAGCCTAGTGTAAAGACAAAATCCGTTGGTATTCCTGGACACAGTTAGGCTTTGACAAAGTAAGCCTGGAATGAATGATGCTGAGATGCCAGTTCAACACAAGGGTTTTGGTCAATCATTGTACTACTTCTAAGACTGCTTGCAATTAAACAAGCTAACATGAAGTGAAGATCTCCTTAGCATTTTCTTTCAACTGTTCTGCCATAAAAAGTTGTTTGGACCAGAACTGTCTCTACACAGCAGTGTTATTTGTGCTTATGTCTTTACATAAGAATAAAAGCAAATTAAGACCCATATCAGTTCTTGGTGTGTTTGTCTCACTATAACCATCTCAGTGGTCTTTGATCATGATACATGGTGATACTTTTATTTCCTGTTCCTCACACTGACACTTAATTATTCCTTTAAGAAAATATGTTTACAAGCTACACCGTGTAGCTGATAAAATGGTAGCAATAGCAGTTCTCTAAAGCTGATGCAGAAAGAAACTAATGATTTCACTGTGTAGAGATCCCTCATATTAGGGCTAAGATGGGAATAAACTTAATTTTCTTTTTTTTTTTTTCTTTCTTTCCCCTTGGATGCTTTTTTACCCCTTCATTAGGGAGAAACTGTCAGTTTTGAGGCCAAATCCAGCTTACTTCCTTGGATTTCATATACGGTCTCTTTTTCAAACAGCAAGAAAACAGGAGCAGAACATAATGTCAAGACATTTAATTCAGTTACCAGAGTACCCAGAATTGTTGGTGTTTTTTACTGTATTGAAGGATCTTAATCCTGAATGCCAGTTGGTCTCTGGGAGTTTCATGCAGCCTTTCAGGTGTATATCTCCTTAAAAGTCTTACTTATATTAACATTTTCAATATAAGACCTAATGGAAAGGGGATGTGAAGCATTTATATCAGTAAGTCTTTGAGTTCTCTTGAATGCTTTACTTGAGAAAGCTCTTGAGGTACATCCTTAAATTGAGTTGTTTGCGGTATTCATGATCTGGCCCTTGAGCTCACAAGATTGTCTGGAAGTTTATGGATAAAGGTATTGTTTTCACAGTGAAGTCAAGGAGGTCTATTTTCCTGAATTTTTCCTGTTTTTCCTGTTTAACATCTTTATCAGTGATCAGGATAGTAAGGGCAGAAGATGCTCTCAGCAGGTTTTCAGATGACATCAAACTGGTGGGAATGATTGATACGCTAGAGGGCAAGGCTGCAGTGTTGTTCAGATGGACCTCATCAGTCCATAGGAATTGGCCAACAGAAACCCTCCAGGTGCTGTCAAGTCCTGCATCTGGAAGTAACAACCCTGTGCATCGGTACAAGCAGAGCAGTGAGTGGCTGTTCAGTAACTCTGGACCAGAGGGTCCTTGTGGACAGCAAGTTGAACATCAGTCAGTAGTGCATCCTAGGAGCAGTGAAGGCTAGCTTCATAGTGGTGGTATTAGCAAGACCATAACCAGCAGGCTGAGGGAGGTAATAATACTACCCCTCTACTCAGTACTGGCAAGATCACATTTCAGATCCCATGCCCAGTTTAGGGCAGCCCAGTACAAGAAGGATGCTGGCAAGCTGAAGGGAGTCCAGTGAAGGGGCACTGAGGTGGTTAGTGGGATGGAGACCGTGTTGTTCAAGGAGAGGCTGAGCAACTGAATTTATTGAGTATGGAGAAGGCTGAGGGAACTACCTGCTGTCTTCTACCACCTGAAGGGGGTTATAGAGAAAATGCACCTAGATGCTTTTCAGAGGTACACAGTGAAATGGCAAAGGTCAGTTTGTCACAAGTTGCAGCTAAGGAAATTCCAGTTGTATATGAAGAAAACTGCTGACCATGAGAGCATTTGTGTTGGAACAGATTGCTTAGAGGGTTTATGAAATCTCCCATCTTTATAGATACTTAAAACTTGGCAAGATCCAAAGCAACATACAGTCCAGCTTTGAAGTTAGCCCTGCTGTGAGTAGGAGATTGAACTACGTGACCTTCAGAGGTCCCTTCAGATCTAAGTTTTTCTTTGAGTCTGTGATAATCCTTGAGAATCAATCCACAAATAAATGATCTGGATGAGGAACGCTTGTACTATCTTGTGTTTCACTTATGTAGCCTTTGTGGGGAGAGAGGAGCAAAATAGCTTTCTAATGGCAAAGGCACCCGTTTCTCAGGGAGGAGTTTTTCAGGGAACGTATGATAAGCAAGCTGAAAAAGCAAGTGGCTAATGTATTTGGTGTCAGTCAGTGGTCATCTGGCAGGGTTAGTCCGTGATAGATCTGCCTCCATAGTCAAGGTACTAAACCTTTCTTTTTTTTTTCTTCCCATGAATGAGAAATAGTAAAAAATCAGAGCAGTTGTGAGTAGTACATAGAGTATGAGTAAGATTGCATTGGCAACATGTCTGAAGTTTGTCTGAGGCTTCTGTTGCAAGAGGCAGTTGAGATGTAATGTGCTGTGACCCCTTTGCAGAAGCAAGGTTAAAGATGTGAGTAATACTCTGGGAACAAATGGAGTACAATATATTTTCTTTCCCAGTATGTCAGTCTTGGCAGTGCTGGTTTTTCTGTCATGTTACCTAACATAAGCAACAAATCCAGCTCTCTATTAGCAATCCAGATTGTATCAGTAGATTATGGCTGCTCTCTTTACAATCCTTGAAAGCTATGGCCTAATCGCTTTTCCTGTCTGCTTTCTGTCTTTTTTAATTGATCTGAATGAGCAGTCAGTGTCAGAAAACCTGGTGGAAAAAATAGTAGTATTCCCTTTTCTTTTGGCACTGTTTTTAGTGCTAGTATGTATAAAGAAAATGGAAGTTAAGATCATTACAGGCAACTGTATTTAATGCAAAGTTTTGTATCTTCTCCTTCAGCACGCCCTACGCCCATATCCCTTTCTATGATGACCTGTTCAATTGCTTCTGTCATTGGTCTTCTCATTAATCTCCTTGATCATCCCCTCCTCAGTAATGTCTCCTTTTCTTACCAAGAAGTCAGCGTATTTCTGGTTACAGAAAAAAAGCAAAACTTGGCAAACCAAGGATGTTTCCTCTCAGATGTATTCTCTCTTTCTGATGATACTCCCCTGCCTCTTGCCTTCAAAGCTGAAAATCAGTGTGTCTGACTCCTCATGCTTCTTTTTCCTGAGAACAAACACAGTAGAACATAAAATCCTTCCATAAAGCTTTTGTTAGTTGTGTAAAGCTTCCACAACTGCTTTGTTGTATTTTGGACTATGTTCTCAAATTGATATCTTGATAATTTTAGTGCTGATAGCTAATCAGCTTATTTGGATTCGATTGTGTTGCTGATAGAAACCTCTTCTCGTAAGGGTAGAAGAATGGGTAGATGTTGGAGCCTAATTGACATTTGAATTAGTAACTTATATCTCTTTTAGGAATCAACTAAACTCTAAAAAGGCGTCCTTAGATCAAAAGAAAATTGTGATCAGATGACCTGGTCTGGAGATGCAGAACATTATTGCTTCTAATTACCTTCTCTCTGTTTTTTTTAACAAAGATCTTTCTCATTGCTGTCTGTATTTCCCCCTTTGCACCACACTCCCAGTCTACCAGCACAACTGTGTATGTACTTGCTTTCAGTCTTTTGTCAAAATCACGTGGGTTTAAGTTGATGGGAACAGGTTAGATGATGACTATATCTGCAGTTTTGCAAGCAGGTTTCAGGAGGCAGTCGCCTGGATGGGGAGGAAGAATGGGAGATGTTGTTACATCTTACGTTTTGCTTGGCTACAATCAGAAGCTTATCTGACTGTAGGCTTTGTGTCCACCTGGGAAAACTAGTAGAAGCTAAGTATTCCAGTCTATATGTAATTCATGTCTTTCCCCTATGGATGAGCTGTTAGACATTAAAAGTGACTTTTTTGTTGCTTTGTTTTGAACTCGTTATATGTACGCTTAGTCTAGAAAGCAGGTTTTCTAGGTCAACGAATTATTCTAAGAATAAGCATTAGGTTTAATTATGATCTACTTAGTCCTGTGTGCAGAGACTGAAGTGTCTGCAGCAACATCTTATCTCTTGCGGTATCTATGCCAGTGTTCTTTCACGTTATAGCAGGTCCTCTCTTTAAACTGGAGGTAGAAAGATGTAGTAGCTATTATGTACACGAGACTCCAACTCTTAAGTCTGGCTCTATGCTGAGTCTTACTCCCAGATCTAGATCTATGTAGGGATTTGAGCTGCTCACTTCCCTCAAACCAGCTGTGAGCATCAGCGTTCCTAATGAAATACATGTTCTCTTAAATCCAGAAGAACTTTCGAAGTGACAGTGTTATAAATCTGCTCAGCTTGGTGCAGCTCTTACTTAGAGTCTGTATGCCGAATTTGAAGGGAGCTATGCAGTATTGCCTAGGGACAGCATATACATCGTATCTGTGAGCAGTAAAGGCTGGCTCTGTAGGTCTTAAAGCTATTCCTCCCATAAGGGGGAAAAAAGGTGTTTAAAATACTATGATCACTGATCTTCCGCTGCTCAGCTAGAGACAGGACAGTTCTGTTAAAAGGGGAAAAACCTGTAAAGAAAAGGTCTAATATTTTAAATGGATTATAAAAGTTGTTTTATTTTTTTTTTCTCTGAAGCCTGCTTTAGTTGGGAGGCTTTTAGGCTTGAGGCCAAGTAATTTTTGCTCTTGCCCAGGATTGTACAACACTGCTTCCTCACTAATCCTTTCTTGTGTATTACAGAAGGAAGTTTTACTGCTCACCTCAAAGGAATGTGTCGTTGGAATGCCTATAGGGTATCTGTGTTCTATTCCTTGAGCAGTAGTGCGATGCCATTGCTGGAATCCATAGTTCCAAATTAGTGTAAGGGCTTCTTGCCTCTTTTGGACATAACAACAGCTATTAGAGTCAGTAATTAAAAAAAATAAAATGTACGTTTTCCTCACTGCTTTGTTCATTAAAGGAGAGGGAGATTTATTCTTTCTGTCTGTCTTTACCAAAATAGCTAGGTGGATGAGCTAAAATACTGGCATTTCTCTTCCTTTGTCCACCCAAGCTGTGCTTTTTAAAGGCTCCAATAGAATACCCAGTTTGGCCGTTGGAATCCAGCTTTGCTTATAATTTGCCATTGCCTAACAGATAGGATAGAAATACAAGCTATATAATATATAGAATTAATATATTATAAATTAATGTATTAATTTCTTTCCTTTTGAACTATTGTCTTATGTTGCAGATGAAACCACTGCTGTCAACTCTAATACTGCCTGAGCAGTAAATGAAACTACTGTATATGTCTAATGCTGTGAGGATTTGTAATCTTTACTTTTTTTTCCAGTAAAACGGGAAGTTAGGAGTGTTTCAGCATGCAGCGTACCGCTTGCTTCCTGAAATTCTAGGGTATTCTAGGAAAAAGCCTCTGGACTATTAAAATGTATAGTCTCAGGCCTGAAAGCAAAAAATACATCTATTTGCTATGAAGCCCTTCTCAAGGCTTTTCTCACCAGTGACATTGGGAATCCAGTGTGAGGACCTGAGCACCATCCAGACAAATAGAAGGAAATCTGCCAGTTTCCACTGCGGTTTGTTTACTTAACAACTGTGTGCCTGTGAGGAGAGGAATGGATTTATGAGTTCATGTTTTCCAGCAAACTCCTGTCTTGGGGATTGGGGGGAAGATTGATTTGCTCTCTTGCCAGAAGAGTCTTTGCCCTACAAATATGATGTTGTCAAATGCCTAGTGCAGCTTTTTTGTGTGCTATTTATAGTTCTTTGTGCTGTGAACTGGTGATTCCACATTCACTCATGCAGTTCTTATTTGTTACAAAAGTATAGAAATAAGCAAGCAAGGATTTATTATTTTTAAGGCACTGTTCACTTCTGAATGATTTTGTTATTTTTAAAGGGGGGGGGGAAAGCTACAAAGACATGCAAACTGCTCAGAGAGCTTGTCTAAAGACCAAATGTAAATATGCAAACTAGTCTTTTAAGCTGGTATAGTCCAAGTAATTATGGTCTCTTGAATTGATGTGGTTATAGAGTAATGGAGATGATTATTCAAATAAGAATTTAGACATAGCTGTAGGATACTTTATATAAATAAAGGTATTTAAAGCACTTTATATACCAGTGAGATATTTCAAGGCAATAAAGAAAATCTCGCATCCAGTCGAAAATGTTTACTTTTGTACTAACTAGGCTGCCTGTGGTAGAGCAGATGAAGTAACTGCACAAAGCAGTTGCAAAGAGAATCTGGTGGAAAACTTTTTAGCCCTGTCATGATGATAGTGAGGGAATAAATTTCCTTACCATAAAAGTTTCCCTAGTATGAAAAAGGCTTTCCCTGGTATGAAATGGTGCCGTGAAGTGTAGCTCATAGGTCTAATTTCATTGAAATTAGGAATGCAGTTGTTTCTTCATTTTGGTATTGAATATTATGTGAAAAAAAGATTGTAATTGCTATTTTGAAGTTTGAATTTTTTTTGTCACGGGTCAAAAAGGATATATATTTTATTAAACCATGTGACCGATTAGAACCCAGGAAGTTAAAGTAAGATTGTGTCTGTAACAGGTACTTCAAGTGACTTCAAGTACGGACTGCTGCCGGGTACTTCAGGTGACTTCAAGTACGGACTGCTGCCAGGTACTTCAAGTGACTTCAAGTATGGACTGCTGCCGGGTACTTCAAGTGACTTCAAGTACGGACTGCTGCCAGAATCTTGGCCGAAAGAAGCTTGGGAAAATGGCAAGTATACCTGATGGAGAGGAGGTGTTTTATTTGCCTCTGAAAGGGGTTCTTTATCTTCTGTGTCACTGCTAGTAATGTTTGATACATTTGTTTAGAGATATAGTGTTTAGATAATCTTCCATATAATTTGTGTTTCTCGTTAATGTAAAGACGAGTACTTCCTTGGAGGGAGGAAAAAAGAATTCAAATATATGGACAAGTGAAAACAGAACTTGATTGATATCAGCTCTTGCATTGTGCCTGAATACGAAGGTACCTGAGGTCTTTAATTATCTAATGAGGGAGGGGAAAGCTTAGTAAGCTAACTAAATGGGCTTTGAAATTGAACACTTGAAGGATGAGGATATAAAGTTAAATATAATTTTAAAAGTACATCTGAGAGCATACTTCTCGCTATTAAAAATAAAAACTTCATTGCAATAAACATTTTGAATTTAATGCAGCCATAACTAAAGCGGTCTTTGGTCGAACCTGTGTTTTATGACCTGCTCTTCCACAGCTGACATGCCTTTCTTAATAGTTCAAGGAAGCAATCATCTGTAATTATTTTCCTGTCTGAAAAAATACCGAAATCTCCACCACATCTAAAATAATTATTGCTAGATCCTTAAAATGTGTAAAGTCTTCAATAAAAAGAGGATCTTAAGGACTGGCTAATAGTAATGCCTACCTCTTCTCTGTAAGTTCCAACTATTACTGGGGTGTGTTTTACAGTTTAAATATTTTGGGGTTTACAGTGGAAGAAATTGGGTCATCAGAAGGTGAAATTCACTAGCAGGCAAGGGATTAGAACCTCCGGTCTTGGGAGGTCTGCCTGTTCTTAAACCATTAAATTCCCATGTGTCTTACAGCCCAGATGTCTGCCTGTCTGTTATACCCCTGTTGATGTGTGTAAGACTGCAGTTTAAAACCTTTTTTGAACTTATTTTTCTTCATGTAAGGCATTATGTGACGTGTTAACATGCAGCTTGCGTGGGTGCTCCAATATACCAAGGCAAACTTTTGAATGTTAGCAAAATTTAACTTCCATGTTACGATGGCTTTTGAAATTCGGAGGAGGCATCTTTAGATACAGGCATGCACGCCAATACACAAAACACACAATTATTTTTGCTTTCATCCTGCCAGCATGAACATTAAAAACTCTTATATGTATAATCACTTAGCTTTTAACCAGTGCTTTTGGGATGCTTCTAGGTGGTTGTAATCATCTCTCTCACCTGTAGTAAGTCGAGTCAGTATCCTATTCTCAAAATAACCCCTGCATTCTGTTATGTGGCCTTCTTCTTGGCTGTCACAGCATCCTGTGCTTTTCTGTTGTGTGCAGTAATAGGCACCTGTAATAAACCTGGTTTGCATATATCCTTTGACCAAGTTTTGTTATCCTTGGTCCAAGGATATGTAAATAGTTCTTCCATCATAAGGAAGAAGTGGGGTATTGCTACTTCGAGGAGTTTTTTTGCTCTCTTTATTTTTTTCTACTGTTAGACCAAAACAGACTTTGGGTAGAGAATAGCTAAGATCTGAACCAATAACTTCCCTTTTTAGCTATTTCAGAATTACGCTAACTCTTACTGTCTTGCTCCTTTTGTCAATATTTATTCTTGCTTAGTTATATTTTCTTTTTCTATTTATTTGTAGAGCCAGATCTCGGTGGCAGTTCCTGCATGTAATTCTAAGTAGAGTACTGGGAAAGAAGATTGTAACTGTGTAAATGCTGCAGAGCGAGAGGGTTTCTAACCCAGAGTAAACTGTTTTCTGCTATAGGTGACCTCTAGAAAATTGAACGCTTCTAGCTTGTAGCGAACTTACTTTGATTCCTGAAATAAGACTTCTTTTCAAAGAATCGATCTGTACTTCTGTGGTAAAAGTTCTTTGGTTACAAGCAGGTGTTTTTCTAGCAAGATTATACATGCAGAACCTCCTAGTGTGTGTGGTTTCTGCAGGCAGGCATTGTCCTGATTTGGCTGATGAAGTGTCATGTGGGTGCTTTATTGTGTTGGCACCTGTTTATTTTTGTGCACCAGGCAGAACATATTGAAATAGTTTTTTGTGTTTCATCATCTCTTCTCCTGATGGCTTATTTTCTTGTAGGCGATTCCTCTGCATTAATCATGAACAAGTTGAAGTGTCCACACTGTAATTATGTAGCCAAATACAGAAGAACACTAAAGAGACACTTGCTCATTCACACAGGCGTGAGATCTTTCAGTTGTGACATCTGTGGGAAGCTGTTTACTCGAAGAGAGCATGTAAAGAGACATTCCTTGGTAGGTAACCTCAAGTGCACGCGTGTGTACGTATGCACATGGATGAGTGGGTTTTTATGATTCTTCCAGAAAAAGTGGTTGTGAGTTTCCAAGTTTCAATGCGGATGCAAAAAAGAGATTTTGGTGTAAGCCTTTCTAACTTTCTTTTCCAGCTTGTGCTATCATGAAACGGACTTTCTGTTAGCCAGTAAAATTATTAAAAGTAAATAATAACCTGAGTCATACCAGGATATAATTATGGAAGATATTTATAAGACCACTGTAGTAATTTTAAGTATTCCTTAAAATGCCTTACAGGTAGGAAAGGCACATGTTAATAGCTCCTGTGTAAATTTTAGAACCAGCATCTTTGTTATGTTCCTCTGGACTTATCTCATCTTAGATACACATCCTTCCCCCCTGCCCCCACTGCCTTTCTTCTTCCTCCTGTACCACCTGGCGAAGGGTTTTGTGTTCTGTGTGTGTTCTGTATTTAGCCTGAAGGGACAGGAGCACCTATGATGTTACTGACCCTGAAGGACATTTTGTCCTGTAGTGTGTGTAGGTGACCGCAGTGATGGAGGAGGTGATGGTGTGGGGCAGCTCTGCAGCTGGGCAGAGGAGGTTAGACCATTATCACATTACTGGTGGTGATACCACCAGTGTAACGTGTCCCAGCAGCTACTCCTTCCTTTGTGGCTCACCAGAGAAGGTAGTAACAGTGGGTGGTAGCTGATCTACCAGGAAGAGTAGAGTGGGACTTCAGGCTTCTGTCCTGCGGTATCTGACCAGGTCGTGTAGCTGAATATTTTTTTTTGTTTGTTTTCCTTCAGGAAAGGAGATGAAATCAGAGTGAAAGTAGCTATAGAGTGAGCCCAGCCCAGCCCTGTGCTGTAACTGCAGTGTGCTCTCCCTGGTGAAATCAGAACCTTTTCTTTTTTTCCCTTCCTTCCCCCCCACTCCGTTCAACAAACACCTCACGTTCTGCCTTGTGTGAAAGGTTATCATAACAAGTCTAGAGGCTGAGGAAAAGTCATGTAGGATCAGCTGTAAAGATTATACAGTGGGACTGAAGTAATTCTTTGTATCTTGACCATGTATTTTTTTTTCCATCATCTGTGTGGCAATTTCTGTTTTATCTAAAATGGCAGCTTTTGCAATGGGACCTCAAATGAGATATTTAAGTGCATAGTTGTAACCTGTTGTGGGGACACCAGATAGAAGAAAGAAGTCTTCAATGTAATTTCTTCCAAGGGGATAACTGTTATACGTGATTGCTGAATTCAGTTACTTGTATAACTAACATAACATAACTAACATACTCTCAAAATTCTTGTTTAGTCAAGTTAGTCAACAGCAGCCTTGTAATTTCACACACAAACTCACTCTACATACAGGACAAAAATTCACCAACGGAAAGATGATGTTGGGTATGGTTGGGGCAGAAGGATCTTGCTCTTTGAGTTCACACAGAATTTTATAACTCCTGCTTGTTCATAATGTTTTTAAGGACATTAAAAGACGATTTTCTAAATGAGATACGATCCTGTGTGCAGCAGAAGGGCTTACACTGTTCTCATCGCCTCCATAGTCTCGCTCTGTGCAGTGAGTAGATGCAGAATGAACACTGGCTGCTCAGGAAACAGGCGGCTCTTCAGCTACCTGCTGAGCAGAAAGCAGGTCCTCTGGTTGTGGGCAACAGCTCGTGCAGTCAAAACGTGTCTCTAGTAGTACTTCTCTTTCTCGGTAGTGCTGAGCTATCTTTTGGAAGAGTTAAAAAAAATGAGGTTTTGTATTAGTAATTAGTATTATTATCAATAGTTTTCTAGTACTATATGCAAATGCAACCTGATACACATATTTTCAGCTGTTAATATTTCTCTTCCACAGGTGCATAAAAAGGATAAAAAGTATAAATGTATGGTGTGTAAGAAGATTTTCATGCTAGCAGCCAGTGTTGGAATAAGACACGGATCACGACGTTACGGAGTTTGTGTAGACTGTGCAGATAAATCTCAACCTGGAGGGCAAGAGGGAGCAGACCAGGTGCAGGACACGGATTTCCCTAGGGATGAAGAATACGAGGAAAATGAAGTGGGAGAAGGTGATGAGGAGCTTGGTGACGATGTAGAAGAACAGAACGACCAGTCTCGATGGGATGAATCCGGGGAAGTTTGTATGCCTTTAGATGACTGACAGAGCATATGACTTCAGGGTGCTGCAAACGGACGCTACATGGATTGACTATTTGAATTTTTGGACTGAAGGCTTGTGAAATATGGTACAGGCTGGATGGTAGTTATGTTGCTGTGAAAAAAGTAGGGTCAAAGCCTTATAGCAAAAAAGGATTATTAATTTTTTTATGATATTTGCACAGGACTGTACAGCATACAACCATTTGGTTGAATTATACAGAGCCCTCACATCTACAGTCAGTTATCAAAAGAAAAAATGTATTTTTTATTATTTATAGGATATAGCTACTTGGGTCCTATTCAGACATAGTAGTAACTGTACTTAACGTTAAACATTCATGTATCTGTTAACATGAATGAAGAAAATTGGTATGGAAATACAAAGAGAGCTTTCCCAAATCTACTCATACTTTGTCAGTGAACCAGTGAAGCTAATTTGGGCTAGTGACTCTGTTTTCCACAAGCATGTCTTTGCCATGCAAACCTTACCTCTCCCTTACCCTGATAGGTGAAAGCCAATCATTTAAATATGCATCACAGATAATGCCAACACTGTGTTGAAATTCGGGTTTAAAACTTGTGGCTCTATGCTCGCAGGTGGTATAGATGTTAAGCACTGGAGAAGTTAATAATGGCATTAATTTAGTGTCTATTTCTTCACAGCTCTGAATTTTCAAGAAGGTTGTTACTGATTCATCAATTCTGTAATGATCTTGCAGAAGAAATGACCAATAATGAAAATAATAGGCTGATCAGAGCATGGGTAACTCTTCTGCCACTTAGTCAAAAGAGAGAGTCATGCGAAGAACTGTCTGATGTAACGATGTTTCCTCCCTCCTCTAAGGCCCTCTTTCTCAAACTTTCTGACTTCCCTGGTGTGTACCTCAGACCCACAGAATAAAAATACACGGAATGGAGAAAGTGTCATACTAAACGACTTTTTGGTTGATAAATTTCTTACTTGTCCGGTTTTTGGCTAGTTTGTGATGTGAATTGGACACTAGGCTGTTGTGCCCATCGTTCGTCATTAAAATGAACACCAACTATTTTTTATTCTTTTGTACTTAATGGGTTGTTGCTAGTTTTTAATATAAACCAATTACATTTAACTTGTTGACTTAATTTGCTGGATTTTTTTTTTTTAAAGAAAAACAGAAAGTCCAAAGCAAAATAATGCTGAGTTTTCTACTTTTCAGGATGATATGCTCCCTACACTCTTTATTTCAAAGTTCCTAGGAGGCATTGAAACTTGAATTTTTGTAGCCACATGGAGTTTTTTTTTCCTAAGCTTGTAATATTGTACCAATGATTTCAGGCCTTTTTCCTAGGGAGGGGAGGGCATTACACCTTCATCTTAAACTCCTCTGTGTTATCTAGGCTAAGGTTAATGAATTCAGGCAATCATTGGAACAATACATCTGATGTACTATTATGTCACAACGAGTCAATATGCAGAGCATTTATTATGTCACGTAGCTAGGCCAGAGTGACAGTACTGTATAAAAAGCAATTGAGGGTCACCATATTTTCCAGCTTTGTTTAATTTTAAAATGAGTATATTTTTTTTCCTATTTTATATCAGGTAACTAAATTATGCTAGTTGTGTGGATAACTTTGAACTATGCTTTGACGGACAGAATCTTAATGGTGCTCCATCTGATCAAAGTTGGTATGTATTTAAAGAGACAAGCTTTACTGTTGTCCTTTACATCAGTAGAACAGTAACATAATGTTAAGACATTGTTTTTGCTGATGGAAGCTGAGATAAGTTTGAACTACAGTTATATGGGAATTAAAATGCTTTTTTTTTATCATCCACTTGTTTCATTGGTAGTTTCCCCATCATTGTAAACCTAACAGATGATTAGTTTTTTGGGGGAGGGTGGGGTGGGTGGGATGCCTTTTTTTTTTTTTTTTTTTTTTTTTTTTTTTTTTACTGAAGAATACATCTTATTCTCATTGTTCTAGACTGAAATGAGTAATGTGTAATTCTGGTGGGGTCCAAAGTAGAAATTAGTTGGGCAAAGATCATATGAATGAAAAAGTATTTTAAACGTTAAAGTAATGTTCTGCTTTGTGAATATGTAAGTATAGCATAAAGGTTTTTCCATCCCATCTATCCCCTTTAAAACCATAGTTTACAATTGGTAGATCTGTCTATATATATAAATATATATATATCTGAAATTCACCTAAATCTGCTTTATTAGAATACTGCTCACTTAATGCTTAGAAACTGGACCTGGCTCTACATTCTTAATGTATTTTCCTCTTTTTTTTTTTTGTTTTGTTTTTTTTCCTCAAGGTATGAACTTATTCTCTTGGAACTGAATCTTCTTTTACTACTTAAATCATTTATGTATATCTGGTAAATTATGACCAAATTTGTTGTTAGACTGCATACAGTAAATTGAAATATACACTTCGTACACTACAGAATTGTTGTGCTTTTGTTCTGATGATATTTGAAAAAGCAGGCTTTAATAGAAATTAGTGTTATTTATAAATATTCCGTTATTATTCATTGGCCTTAAATATTCTGTTGCATTGTGACAATCACTGTTTCCTTGCTACTACTTAACTGCTTGCTTTTAGAAGTTGCATGTAATTGCCCTTGGGAGGATTGGAGGGAGAGGGATGACTGTTGAAATGCGATACAAGCTCTTCAGCAAATGGTGTGCATAGTTTAATGGAGATCCACTGTCCTTGCCTTGGAGAACCAACAGAGTTTGTTTGGATGCCATCTGCAGTCTGAATTTTCTGGGCTGTTCATTCAGAAGTTATTTTAAATATATTACTTTTGATTGGGGAGCTCAAAACTAATAAAAGTAAATTTCCTAAGGATTACCTTAAAAAAAGGGGACAGTTCAAGATTCTTTACTTAAAAAGAAGAGATTTCTATTTGCACTAGAAATTGTCTTCCCCTTAAGAAAGGGTGGAGCTATGCTGTAGTAACATGGCAGTGAATTTTAGTGTCTGTTTGGGGTGGTTTTGATATTTATTTTTTTCCCTTTTTAAAAGAAGAAGGACTAATGCCCTTAAAGTGTCTTCCATATCAAATGAAAAGATACCTAGACTTTCCTCTTGTCTTCTGATTAAAGACTTCCCAAACCACATGTCTGAGATTTGCTTACGTGGGGCAATGCCACACACGAGTAGTTTTATGAAAAGAATCTTGCATGTTTTAAAAACAGACAAACACAGAGCTCTGATGTTGAGATTACCCCTTTCTGCGGGCTTTTGTTTGGTCTTCAAGCAGTGGTAGTTATCTTTTAGAAATAAACATACAGAGCACTTTCTGGCAGGGAACTGTGGTACAGGACAAAATCAAATCAATAAGTAAATTCAATTTCATTATAATTCCCTGTCAAAGTAGGTGTGATGTAAAAAAGACAGACAATGTAAAAAGCATTTGGCTGATGCCAGTGTTACTACAATGCAGTAGCAAAGTATTTTTAAATTGTGATGTCAGATGCCTCTTGCAGGAAAAATTGCCTTTTTTTTTTTTTTCAGTTGTGTAGAAAATGTTTTCATAGTTCTGTTTGCAAACAGACCTTCTACTGAAATAATTTCCTGAAGTGAAACCGGGTTTGAAATCCAGAAATGATACTTGGTTGTTAACACAATGATGCGCCCTAAGAAGTAAGAGTTGATATTACTGCTCCCCACAGTATACGCTTACTTTTTGCCATCCATATGCTGCTGCAAATGCACCTCTGCCGCCTTTGCTGGGAAGAGTCAGTGTTACCAGGTGAAGAAGAGTTTGGGGCCAGGACACGGGCATGTGGTAGGCTTCTCCTTGTGGGTCACAGCAGTAATACTGTTAGCGGGAGATGTTTTCTTTGCCTAGCTTTAAGTTGGTAAGGCTTTTAATAGGATTTTCTTTAATGAGGCCAATCTCTGTGGTTTGCTTGCTTTAAATTTTGTTTCACTTGACTTTTCCTGTTCCTTCCACTCGGTAACACAAGTCTCCCACCTATTCTAAAATATTTCTGCAGTCTGCTGACTCCACACAGATGCAGAATTCACTTAGCAAGAGGTGTACCTTATTGGTTGTTCCTTTATATTTTGTTGTATTTAAATGGCTTTGGAAACTAATAAGAGAAATGAAAGCAAGATAATGGACACCACCACTAGCCTGAAAAACTTTTGTGCCAAAAGAAAGTAACAAAGGAGAAAAATGTTGAATGCGATGTCATAAGAAAAAGGCTTTTGGATTGGAGTTGTTACAGTTCCTCTGCTTTGCTACTGGAATGTAGACAATTCACTGTATTTCTCTCTAGCACAATTTGGTGACAACCTTCTGATGAAGCTATGCAAAAAACCCAGTTTTGAATTAATCAGTGTCCCCAGAATGTGGTTCAGGCTCTGCAGAAGTAGCACCACTAAGTAGTTTTCTCTAGGTATTATGCCATATATCCTTCTGTTAGCATCCCTCTTCACTATGTAATGTTACCCCTTTTTTATTTGATAAATGTTTGCTCTTTAGAACTGAGATTCGTCTTTTATATGTTTTAATAGCACGTTACTGTGTTTCACTAACCAGTATGGTAAAGGTTAAATATTGAGACAATGGATTTAAAAAAAAAAGTCGGTTTTCATATAGTATCCTTTAAGAAAGCTGTAATAAAATAAGCCTTTTGTAATAAAGAAAATACAGGTTTGAAATCCAGGGGCAGGGGCGTTGCTGAGCTGAACCCTTTGAGATGTTGAAGATCCCACATATACTTCATGATGGGTTTTTAAAAATACTTTTATGGGGAAAAAGGTAAAAACATACTAGAAGGGTCCTATGACTTAAACTGGAAAATAAAATTGGCTTAAGTACTTTGTATTTAACATTATTGCAATTTGAAGTGAATGTTTAAAAGAACATAAAGTTTTGCCTACCTGATTTGTAGAGGAGTAGCTGCTACAGAATACAGACATAAGTAATTTCTAACATACTGGTATGTAAACATAACTTCAAGACTTCTAATACTATGTGCACCAGTCTTTAAGTTACCATACTGCAAATAAATTTAAAAAATAACTATTTCCTTCTATCTATTTTTCTGTGCCCTGCCTTCTCACCCTCCACAAGCAGATGCAGAGAGATTTCTTTGGATGGATAAGCGTTAACCTACAATCACTTGCTGCAAATGACTTAATTTCTGCTTCTGACATAGAATAGAATTTATGGAGAACAGAATTTATTTTAAGGTTGTATTTTAAACTGCTTATAGTAACGCACATCACTTGAAGATAACTAGTATCCGAAAGTCAGCATCCCAGATAAGATATGTATTCCTAGAAGTGGATTTTAGACAAACTTTTAGCAGAGCACTTAAGGGATGCTTCAGGCACAGCCCGATGTGTGCCGGAAGGATTGGATCCCCTCGGCAGGGCCGTTGGATGGTGTGTGCTGCAATCTCTGCCCTCTCTCCAGCCCCACCAGCCTGAGATGTTCAGAACAAGTGCTCCCGCCTGGGTTTCTCAAAAGCTTCCTGTCTGAATGACGCTGGTTGTGAGTCTGAACTGGTCTTTGGCTTCTGTTTTCTTCTGAAATGAGTGGTGGTTTTGGTAGGTGGCACACAAGTGGGTTCCTTCCGTTAAAAAATGATCAGTTCTTTCAAGGATTTGGAAACATCAGCATTTTCTATTGGCCCTGTAGAAAAAACTTTAGGTTCTGTATCCTGGATGGACAAAGTCTGCTCCTACATCTTGGGTACGAGTGGTTTGTGAAGACCTCTGCGTAGCTTTTCCTCCCAGTGGCTCTGCAGCGTCCCATCCCGTGTGCCGGCAAAGCGCCGAGGGAAGTTGTCTTGGGGGGGAACAATTTTGAGAGAGCATGGAAAACAACTTGTAGGCCATCGAACAAACTCCTGCATTACTTTTTAGAATGACCTGAATTGTTTCAAGATTTGAATATATTTTCAGCTTGTTAATGAAGTGCTATATAGTCATGTGATGTTTTCTTGTTAAATTTATGTCAAGGATTATATTTTGTCTAAGTGTGTTGGCGAAAGAGCTTCAGATTCCACAGAATAGTGTTAGCTTTGTAGCTAGAAAGGAGCAGCTGGAAAAGTAGTATGTTTGTTAAAATTCAGCAATCTAATTAGACAAGAATTACCATCAGTTGTAGAAGATGAACTGAAAGGTTGGGGGGGGTGGTCCGTGAAAAAAAGGCAGTGGGGAATGAAATGGTCTCTAGCTGCTCTCTTAATGGACCTGAGGTCAAGCTGCATTCATGAGGACAGGAAAAGATGCTTATCTCTGCATTGGTTGAGTTGATGCTGCGGTAAAACCCTTAACTCTTGAAATGCTGACCTTTAAAGGGGAGAGCTAAGGTCCAACTTTTTAAGCAGTCAGCCTCTTTCTAGCCCTTTAACTTGAAAATGCCTACAGGATTAACTGTTAAGAGATACCAAACTGTGCTGAGAAACAGCTCAGATTACCTTCAGATCTGTTTTGGAGTATGTAAGCGGTTCTACCACCTCAATGCATTTATTTCCCAAGTTCATACAGTAGAGGCGTGGTACTAGTTCAGTTCATTCAGAGATAGACTAGTAATATCTCTGTGCGTTTTTGTCATTTCCACAAATCAAGGTAATTGGAAAAGAGGGGGGAGTGAGAAGGTTTGTCTTGAACCTCTCAGTAACTGGAATTTGGGCAGATGCTTGCTTTTAAAGCTTATTGAGATTTGATATGCCAAGATGTTTATAAATTGCATGGAATATATAACATTGCTCTGGCTAAGTTTGCAAAAATGACTCTTGCCCTATTTAGTTCTATTTTTTTCAAATCTAGTGGAATTGCAATCTCAAAGTGAGCTTTACTGTAATACCACTAACATAATTTACAACTTCAGAGGAGCTGCTCACTTTCTAGAAATGTATATATGATGTTCACAAAGAATTTGTCAGTAGCCCGTTCTGTTGAAAGGTATTATTCTGCCCTGGATTCCTCCTTGGGTGATGTTTTTTACTGTCTAGAAGATGTGGAAAGGGGCATGGTGCTACTGGACATTCGTAGGGGAAAAAAACCCTGTTCATCTGCAACGAAGGCACATACACGTATACATATTCCTACTGGAAGCAGACTTTTCCTTTGGAATTTCTTATACCTTCCTCTGAAGCGTTTTAGCTTTGAAACCTGAATAGCAGTAAAAAGAGACCCCTGGTTGGCCTGAACTGCTCTGGTGATTTTTGGTGCTTATACACCATGTAATGTAATACAAATACGATCTCATTAGAGCGCTGCACAGCTCTTAACTGCAGTTACTCCTGTTTGCACTGATGTACCAGCCGTAGCTCTGGAGGTGCTGTAGTCAGATTACAGTGTTTGACAGGGCTTTTGTAAAGCCCTTTGTTGTCCCTTGGTGCCGTGGCCTGTGGGTCAAGCTCAGGGAGGTTATTTTGCCCCATAGATGTCTTTCCCCAGTTACATCATTTTCTCTTTTTTTTCTTTTTTGCTGAGATGCTTCCTAAAGCTCTCCTGAAGTGCTGAGAAAAATGCTATTCAAGAGCCTAAGCACTGGAGTACCTATGTAAGGAACCTATGTAAATCTGTTGTGCTTAATGAGAATTATTGGAAGTTCCTCCTCTTTGATGTAGACTTAGAAAAGAATCTAAAACTGAATGCGGTTTGAAGTTACCACATCAAATGATTTAACTTAAGAGTACATTCATTGTGATGGGTGATGACTCATTTCTTTATCATCACAAGCTCAAATCTCAACTGTTCTCTAAGAAACACTTCTACCTGTTTATCTTGCACCGATAACTCTTTCTCTTCCCAGGCTGGAATGCTTCAGTTGAGCTCCTAATTATCTTTTCTCTGCTTCTGTTAGATGGCTCTGAAGTGATTGGCCACAGGTCTGTGGCCTTCCTTTCTGGCTGGAGGGATAAAAACTCTGGAAAGGAGTTTTGTAGGAAGAACCCCAGTGGAGTTAGTGAGAACTGGGTCTGCAAAAGGTCAGCTGAGAGTTGCAAAACACTTGATATTTTTCTTTTATTTTTTTTCTCTATGCAGTCATAATAATTAAAAAATAGAAAAAGAATAATGAAATTATTCAATGTAACTTCTGGGCTATAATATAATATACTGAACTCGGTGGGGGGGGTGATGCTGCCTTGCTTTTATTGATGTTAATGAAGATGATTGGTTTTCCCAGCACCTACTAAAGGTAGAATAGTTACAGTAAAAATCTAAAGTGAATGCATCGGGGGCATCAGGCAAACAACTGACTGTAGATTGCAAATTTGGTGCATCCTGAAGATCGCTAGCGCGCTGGAATACATAATGGATTATTTGTAAGCAAATCAACAATAGCTTTTAATTCTGGATTTGATGCCGCCCTTTTAAAACATTTTAGGTGAAGTATCTCAAAACGTAGCTCAGGGGTTTTTATGTAACCAGCATTTGGAACTATATGGCACTAACTGGAAGTTACTGCAAGTCATATGTGTTTCTGTAACTTGATATTGGGCTCTCAAAGCAATATATTTAATATCAACAAGTCACCACCTGATGCTGGACCCGACCCAGAGCCTGCCAGGCAGTTCTCGGATGAAGAATGGCCGGAAACAACAGAAAATATCACAGGAGAGGGAAGCCTCAGCCTCGGCACAGCAGGGAGGAGGACCCCTGCTTCTAAGAATTCCTTTCACAGTAAAACTGCCTGGAATTAGATTTATGTACTTTGGAAGGCAGAAGGACTGAGTCAGCCCTGCTGGAATTTGAACTTTTGTGCTAGGGCTCTTAGATATTTCAAGTCTGAGCTTACGCTGCATCCCTTTTAACGGTATGTAAGAGCTTTGTTAGGTTGTGGCATTAAGTCTGCAACCTGGGGTGACACGTGGAGGTCAGATTTTTTTTTAAACTGACTTAAATTCCCAACTTTTTTTTTAAAAAAAAAAAAACTGCTTCCACATGGACATTTGAGAATCCAATATTTGACACCCTGTGTGTAGTCAGTATTTAATGCAATGGATATATATATAAAAGATAAAATATCCAGTACCTTTTTGTGTGCAACAAGGGCTTTTTCTTTCATCTCGAAGGGCTTTTTCTTTCGTCTCGAAGTTGTCACTTCAGCTCAGCAGGCTCGAGCTGGGGTTCCTTCCTTGGCTCCTGGGGGAGGCTGGCTAAGAGTCTCACTTTGAAATGCAGCTGCTCTCCACCTCTCTCGGAGGTTTTTCCTGTACTGAATCAAACCTCAAACTCCTCGTATCGTATTTAGCTTATTTGGGAAGCATACAGGTTGAAACTTGGTATTTTTTACACGCTACATACCTTAGGTAAAAAAAAACAAAAACAAACAAAAAAAAAAGAAAAATAAACACCCCAACCGAAAACAAACCAACCAAAAAAACTGCTCACTGTTTTTCAGGTGCTAAAATAAAGGTTGTTCCTGAACATTTGCCATCTCTATGTCCAGGGTGGCCAAAGCATTATCCTATTAATGCATTTAATATTAATGTAATATCAGCTTTGCCCCAAGCAGTCTCTGGTGTTCCCGTGCGGAGATGTGTGCCTTCAGGCACAGCTGTAACACCGAGTAACTGCGGTTGTGCTACAGGAGGGCTGCACATCATCTGGGCAGCTGAAGTGGAAGAAATCAAGGTCTGGGTAGAGCTGGAGCTGCTGAGGCACCCGGTGTTACCAGCCAGCCTTGTGACATGAAAAGCTTTTCAACAAAAGCTTTGGTCGTGTCCTTGTTTGCTCTCTGCCAAGAAGCGAAGATGCTCGTCCTCTGTGGCGTGTGGTTTCCTCTGTAGCATCATCTCTGGGGGACAAAATGCAAGTCCATGGGGTGTCCCGCTTTCTCTTTGGGCAGAGGGGTATCCTTTTGGAGCTTGCTGTTATTTAATTTGCACACTGCTTTAAATAGCATGGGGGAGCGTGGCAGTTGTTGGGGCTTCAGGTACTTGGTGCACTGTTCTGAGAGGTGGTGTGTGTTCAGCTCTTCGATACTGAGCTCTCCCTTACCTTTGACCAGAGACCACACGATGGGTAGGGGATGGGGCTTGCCACGCTCAGTGTTGACAGATTATTTCATGCCAAGTCTGTACTGTTGCTCCTTGTCAGCTTTAGCAGAGTCGGTGACCGATGCCATTGATTCATCGGTATCTTGCATCTTCTGCTGGTACCAGCTAAAAGGCAAGGGGCAGGGATTCAATTTCTGATTTAAATACTTTTTATGATGTTTGCTGGCTAAGCTGCTGCTGCTAATAAGCTACTTTACTCTTAAGCTTTATCACTTTGCTCTTACTGTTGTTAAATCTAAGTACAAATCAGCCTTGTCGGATCATTGTGATTGAAAAGAAAGAATGAGGGAATCGGCACAGATGCTGCGCGGGGGACGACTCTGCTGTTCCTCAGGTCTCACCTCTTCTGAAATGACTGTGCTCAGACACATCTCTTTTCAGAACAATAAAAATTATATTCTGAAAATTGATCCATGCCTGTTTTCTCACCTACTTGTGATCAATTTTCCAGCAAGCTGTAAAACAATTCGAACTATTTTTCTTTAGTGTCCCCTGCCCCTCCCCCAGCCTGAGTGACCTTGCTTCAAAAAAGGACTCAACCTGTTGCCTTCCCTTCTGGCTGCCGGTGCTCGGGGTTGGAAAAGATCAATTCCTTTTGTTCGGGACCCACCATCTTTGGCCGTTTTGTTGCACAGAAATTTTTCATCAGCGGAAAGTTCTTTGAGCCGTTTCATGAGGTTTTTCATCTTCCTTGTTACATACGTAAAGCTAATTATAACTAATTATAACCCCGACTGAGATATTGTTCTGAAATATCGCATGAGTCCCACTTATTAAAAACTCTTTCACATTTGGATCCAATTTTTTCACGTTGTGGCAACAGGGAGGTGCAATTTATTACTTCACTCCTTTTTTAAAAAAAACAAAGCACCCCTTAGGGTTGGGGCATTTTTTCTAGTATTCTTGAATATCTTGGGCCCTAAATTCATGTGAACAGCACTCACACCCAAGGGGCTGATGAAGCAAAGGCCATTTAGTTCTTCAGGTATCTTCTGTCACTGGAAAAAAAAAAAAAAATTGACCCCCTGAGACTTGGACTGGGAGAAACATTGAAGATCCTCCTTCCAGCTCCTGTTAGAAGTTCACACCATGCACAGCACCCATCTTTGCATTGCCACATGCTGTTTCTGGGCTGACAAGAGACCAGGAGACTGGAACTGTCCTGTATCTCCTGCGGAGTCAAGGTGCAGACGTTTCAACTTGTTACCTCTTACCTTTGGATAAGGCAAAGGCATCACTTTCCGGTACAATCAATCAAAAATGAAGTAGACGTGTTGGTTTGGCTCAGAAGGTGACTTTTGAAGCAGTACTCTCCGTCATCCCCACTTGCCCTCCCGTAGTTTCTATTGCAGAGCTCTCTGAACACTTCAGTGAATTCCTTTTGGAGGGAACTAAACTTGAAGGCACACGCTTCAGGAGCGCTCCCGAGACGCTTCAACCATGAATGCCTTGCTGTCCACGAGACCAAATTAGAGCTAATTCAAAGGAAAACTTCCTTGAAACATGTATAGTCTGGACGACTGTTTACAGATCTGCTTTTCTGGGGTCACAGAACTTTAAAGACGTGGCCAAAATGGCCCCAAATCAATGTTGCCCTGGAGCTGTGCTGCTGTTGCTTGTATCAACTGTACCAAAGTCCAAAAGGAAGATACACAGGATTTCTTAAATTCCAAAGTAATTACTGATGAAAGTGATTTGCAAACCATGATAATTACTGGCAGGTTTGTCTACCCAAGCTCTTTAGCAGAGTGATGTGGCACAGCCTGGGAGCTGGAGGAGTATTTCCCTTCCTGCTGAAGAAGCAGTGTCTCCGGTTTCGCGTGTTCTCATCTGTTACAAAACTGCCAACGACTCTCTTAGAGCTTTCCGTGGGGTGTTGCAGTGCTTCTGCTCTCAAAGGGCCTCCTAATATTCCTCTGGCAAACATTAGGCGTAACATCGCATCTGCTTCGGAATGCTCTGTCTGCCGAGCATCTTGCTGAGGAAGCATCTCCACCGCGGCAATGCTTACGTGGCCATTCTCCCTTGCTGGAGGTTAAATCCCTCTGGAAATTGGGCTGACAGGACCGGATCGTGGTACTTCCTTCTGCGCCGCTATGGCAGGTTTGGTAGAGAGAACACCTTAGATTTTTCCTTCCTCCAGCAGCGCGGGGGTGTCCGGGTGAGCCCTGCGCACACAGGGCGCTGGTTTTGGGAAGAGGGGACAGAAATGATTGCAAAATAAAGACAAAATCAAACTAAAGCTGACTAAGCAGCTTTTTAGGCCCACACATTTGATTAAATCTGCCTAGAATACGATTTTTATTTATTTTTTTTTTAAATCTCTAGAAGAAAAGGCAAGTAACCACTGGCTTTTATATTCTTGCCCTTGGAAAAAGTCCCATTTGTCAGGCCAAGCCATTTTCCTTCTTGTTCTGGGAGTTGCAAGGTTGTGTCCTAGAAAGGATAACGAGCTACTTAATGGTATTTTGATACCTAACATGAGGGAGTACATTTACATTCCGCAAAACCTCTTCAGAAACCTTCTACTGCCCATCTTCCTATCACAGTAACACCCATTGTAATCTTTCTTTACTCTGATTAAATCTTCATCACATTTGTAAAAGTTACATTCTGGTAGGCATTCATTAATGTTTATGGAGCATATTGAGAGTGGAAAATGAAGGTGAGTGGCAACATGAGGAACTAAGCTGCGCTTGATTTTTCTTGCGTCCACTTGCTTAAAATGCAGTTGTGCGTCTCGTAACAAGGGTCAGCTTGGAGTGTGCCTGGGTGGGAGGAAAGAGGGCGAGTGGGAAAGGGACAACTTTTGGGGTGCAGGATTCAAAACAAAGTCTGAGTGTGTTCCTACCTGTACGGTATTGGTGGGTGTAAAGAGAACCTCGCTGATAGTGGTCTTTGTTTCTTTTTAATAGCGATTTTATATCAGGGTACTGATGAATCAGGGAATTGTCAGAGTTGGAAGGGTCCTCTAGAGANGAAAGAGGGCGAGTGGGAAAGGGACAACTTTTGGGGTGCAGGATTCAAAACAAAGTCTGAGTGTGTTCCTACCTGTACGGTATTGGTGGGTGTAAAGAGAACCTCGCTGATAGTGGTCTTTGTTTCTTTTTAATAGCGATTTTATATCAGGGTACTGATGAATCAGGGAATTGTCAGAGTTGGAAGGGTCCTCTAGAGACCATCCAGTCCCACTCCCCTGCCAAAGCAGGGTTGCCCAGAGCACATCACTCAGGAGCATCCAGGTGGGGCTTGAAGATCTCCAGAGAAGGGGACTCCACACCCTCCCTGGGCAGCCTCTGCCAGGGCTCTGCCACCCTCACCCCAAAGAAGTTCTTCCTGTCCCTGGGAACCACTGGAAAGAGTCCGGCTCCATCCTCCTTCAGCATTAATAAGGTCTTTATTTTATAGACCTTGTCAGCATTACTAAGGTCTCCCCTCAGCCTTCTCTTCTCCAGGCTCAAGAGCCCCAGCTCTCTCAGCCTTTCCTCATCAGGGAGATGCTCCAATCCCTCCAGCATCTCTGTTGCCCTACGCTGGACTCTCTCCAGCAGTTCCCTGTCTCTCTTGAACTGGGGAGCCCAGAACTGGACGCAGGATTCCAGTTGTGGCCTCCCCAGTGCAGAGCAGAGGGGAAGAATGACCTCCCTCCACCTCCTGGCCACACTCTTCCCTCCGCAGCCCAGGATCCNTCAGGGAGATGCTCCAATCCCTCCAGCATCTCTGTTGCCCTACGCTGGACTCTCTCCAGCAGTTCCCTGTCTCTCTTGAACTGGGGAGCCCAGAACTGGACGCAGGATTCCAGTTGTGGCCTCCCCAGTGCAGAGCAGAGGGGAAGAATGACCTCCCTCCACCTCCTGGCCACACTCTTCCCTCCGCAGCCCAGGATCCCATTGGCCTCTTGGCCACAAGGACACATTGCTGGCTCATGAACTCTCTTCTCTTCCTCCCCTCCTCCTCCCCAAGCTGTTGGGTTTGACTGAAAGGGCAAAGGGATGTTGAATTCATTGTGGCAGTGTGACTGGCACAGCTGGTGAAGGTCCTGCTGCTGTTCAGTTCTCAGGTCAGGGAAGAGTGTTCTGGGGTTGGTCGGTGTTTTGTTGTTTTTTTTTTTTATGGGACCCCAGAACTGGTGTCACAGCCCCTCTCCCCAGCCTGCTCCAGCAAGGCATGCCCAGGTAAGCCTCCAAGGCTTAGTTTAGTTATGCACCTCGGGATGTGACAGAGGGGTTTGTTTTTTTTAATGCCTGCATGGAAAAGCACCAGCTGCCATCATCTTTATGAACCTACAGAACTTAATCTGTGATTCCCACCCAAAGCAGGGGAAAGTGTCTGTCCCTGTAAAGCAGCTGCACGAACAAAGGGATGTTCTGAAAACAAACCCCTTGATCTTGAGCTCTTTCACTTCGTAATGGAATTGTAACACTTCAGCCCAAGTGTTTTTAGTATTCCAATGAGGTTCTGTGACATCTGAATCCAAATTTTATTAATTAGATATGCCTTGGCCACTCATCCCTTTATTATACGCCGCTTTTAGTTTGTGTGGTCAAGTATGATTTTACACAGATTTACTGTTCTTACCAGTTACTCCTGACAATTGGCAAATCCAAAGCAAACAATCCATAGCAAATACTTTGTTTCAACTTCTTAAAATGCTAATTCTTTGATTTGAAGAAACTTAATCAAATGTTTCCTGAAGTTTTACTTCAGTTTATAGGCCCTGATTCTTCAAGGCATTTTTATCTTCAGTGTCTTCAAAAATCCAAGTCTTAATTTATGTCGAAATCTGGGGGCCTGATCCAGGGACACTAATCACCGAGCGTGTGAGGATACTGGCCAGTCTGAAAGAAATCTAGTGTACAGACTTGAACACTGAACTCCCATTGAAATACTTGCTATCTCAAGTCACCAGAGTTTTGGGCATTGCTTGACAGTCTTAAGAGTCTGCAAAGCCTTTAATATGATCCCCCAAAAATTTCTAGTTGCAAAGATAGTTCTAGGAATGAGTCACGGGATGCAGTGAAGGAGGGTATGGGACAACACTCAATAAAGGGCCATGACAGTGGGGTTCAACAGCTTTAAAATCAATACTGGCATTTCATGGAAAAGTAGGCTCAAGATAAATGGACTTTTTTGTAATTTCACCAAGGGAAATTCATAAAAAAAGGTGAAGGACAAAGAACCGGGTCTTGCTGCTGCTTCATTTAGACACATACAATGGCATCCACGCAGATTTCTGCAAATCAAATCTAACGCGCCTATGTCACTTCTCAACAAGGATCTGAAAGAAATGGGTTCTGAGGAGATTCTTGAAAGGGAATAGGGTGGGATTTCAGGATTATATTTATCTCTGAAAAAGAACTATTCGTTCAATTAAAGCCCACTCTTAACCAGCAGGCGCTCTAACATTCTTAGACACACTGTGTGTTTTTCTTCCCTTCCCTCTCATTTTCCAAAGTGCTACTCAATATAGGAATTTAATAAAAATTAAATTTGAGAATTCTCTGCGTCAATCTAAAGAACAGATTAAAATCTAGGCAACAGGTATTCGTATGACTGATTGTCTTACACAAATGCAAATGGTGTGTCTCGCCTTGGTTGTCTGTTCACCTCTTCTGTTTCACACATCTGTTTTAGAACAAGATGAACTTATCCCCAGAGGTGCTTACGCTTTTTTAGTAATTATAAAAGAAACCCCTTTCACACAAAGGGAGCTAGGGCTCAATTCAGCTCCCCAAACGTGTCTATTTCACAAAATTTCACACGTTTTAGGGAATCTCACTTGGCCTTCAGCTGCTGGTCAGAAAGCGTGTGGGTGACTTCTAGATCCTGCATGGTATCTGCCAAGTCCCATGCGGATGTTGTGAGAAACTGAAGTGCTGAATTGATTCCACAGGATGGTGCTGGGTTTGATGCCAAGAAAGCAATGCTGTATTGGAGCTACGTGTCCATGAGAGTCAGGGGAGAGCACGCCACTCCGCTGAGGGCGTTGGAAGCTCGGCCCAAACGTAGACTGAAAAGCCATTTAGTGGACGAGTTATTGAGAGTCTCTCTCAGGGTAAACACAACCGGTCCCCAGACTCCACTGAGCGCATTTAGACAGGCAGGCATCTGGACTTGTGTGTCTCGGTCTGGAGCTCAAGTTCACCCTTGTAATTGGTGAGGTAACAGTTTGTTTGACGTGCCTACTGCTTTCTGAAAGTTTGTGAGGCAAGAGAGCCGAGGAGCTGAAGGCTGAAAGAGAGCCCTGGTGAAGACTCAGAGCAACGCTGGGTACATGACCTCCAGAAGGGCCCGGGAAAGGTCTGTTGCTGGCTAAATGCTGGTGTGTGGAGTGATGCTCCCCCCCCTGCTGAGGGACACGGGGTTTGTGAAGTATGCAGGGATGCATGGAAAAGCCAGCTGGCAGTTGTCTTCAGCAATCTGGAGGACTCCAGGATTTTGTTAGCTACGTGGGCCAAAGAGCAAGGCTTATCTGTCCTTTATTCTTCATTTCACAAAGCAATGGGGTACAGCAACTTCCACACGTGTGTGTGTGTGTGTGTGTGTGTGAGCCAGCCGTGGCAAACAGCACCCCAGGATGCCAGGCAGTGCTGCCTCTGCCAAGGAAATCCTCAGATTGGCATCCAATTCCTTAGATCAGAATTTCTTTAGAAGTGGCTGCTGCTTGTGATTAGATTCTTAACACTGTAACGTGTGGAAAATATCTCAGAATATCTATTGTGGGAGAAGCTGTATCATTCACCTTTGATAGATTCACGGAGTATAATAATTAAACGCAGTAATGACTTAAGCAAAAGCAAACTAGTGCTGACATACACAGATAATGCCAACTGATAGCTGGTTGGCATTATGAGTTGTTTTATAATCAGGTAATTAAAGCAAGTCTGTACAAACTTTAACTTTCAGGCAACTATAAAAATACAAGTAACTGTAAAATTATATTTGGCCATTAATTTCCTATCAAGTCTGTCATACCTGCTCATAAAATGCTTAATAAAGAAACTTCTGCATGCACAGTCTCATGCATTTCTTCTAGAAACTGCAGTTTGTACCAGGGGAGACCTAGAATACCAAATTACAATTGTAAAAAAAAAATATATATATCTTTTTGCTTTTCATTCCTTTTTGAGTTGAATTTGTTATTACAGCTTCCATCTTTTAAAGGCAGGAGGCCACTGAGGGCCCACCCAAAGGCAGTCCCACTGACTTGGCTAAGGTTGTGCAAAAAGGTCAAGTTTTGTACGCAAGATCTCTAGACTGGGAACTAAACCTGTTGGTTACTAGAATTTGGATTTCTTCCTGAGCTTCCTTTCTGTCCTACTGCCAGAAACCAAACCCTATGACTTCACAGGGAAAACAGCTGTTGGTAGGTATTGAGCCCTGAACTATCACGTAGTCTTTCTTCTGGATCTTGTAGGTCCAGAGTAGATCTAAGTAGATATTGTACACAACACGTAGATATCTCATGACAGACATGGAGAAGCTGCCGATGAATGAAGGCACAGCAGCAGATTCACAGTAAGAAAAAAAAAAATCATAATACAAGCCTACAGAACAGACTCAGATCTAGGATATTTAGTTTAACTCTCAGTTGCACCTGGAAGTCAATGACATTTTGTATCTGGAGCCTGGGAACAGATTTTGCTTCTGTATATCTCAGTTTCCAATTATCTGTCCAGAGGATCCGGCGTCTTTTAAAAATATGCAAACTAACTTGTTGAAAACATTTTGTGTTTTTTTTCAGGGTCTGATGATGGAAGCTTCTCTGCCGCTACTTCTAGTTTCAGTCAACTGGTATTTCTGCAGAATCAGGCTCTCCAAGTTATATACAGCAGATAGGCTATTACAGACGTCTTTTGACTTGGGTATTTCCTCTTAACATTGTATAAATTAAACGGAGAAATTTATGTAAAACTAAAATGGACTAAAAACAATAGGCATATCACAGATTCAGAAATTACTGACTTGGCTGTTATGGAAACTTCCTCAGTTTTGAGTTGGGTTATTGTTGGGGGGAGCACCATTGCTGAACAGTTCATACTGCAATACCAAGTCCCTTGCACAAAAATGCTACTTCAAACTCAGTTTATCTTATTCAACATCTGTTTTTTTTATTATTAGAAGCGCTTAGCTATCCAATGCATTTTTGATCATAATGCATTTGACTCCCCACAACAGTAAAAACTGCAGAATTTCTAAGGACGTGTTCATTATTAACCAAATCTGTACTTACCCAGGACGCAGCTGCTGACATTACAGAAATCTGTAATACAGCAGAATAAATCAAAACGGATAAGATACATAGGCAAGCTGAACGCTGCCAACACCAATTGCCTTGCATCTTACTTTGTACAAGCAATTTTCTTTCACTGGGAAAATCCTTCTGGCAATTAAATGAACTTTCAGGTGCTTTGGGGGCTGGCACAATTTTACTTCCTTTGTTTTTCTCATGCTTTATTTATGAGCTGCCAAGTGCTTGTAAAAGAAAAGCCAGTGCACTCCCTCAGCATTTCACAACACTTTAATTGTTGGAGCAAAGCTTGGAACTTACTAGTGCACTTTTCTAAGTTTTAGCTACAGTATACCATAAAAAGCACTATAAACTGAAATATTGGTATCTGAAATGCTGGTGTTTTCCTTAATCGTGGTGTTATAAAGATGTATCAATGGTGACAAAAGACCATGACTGTCTCCAAATCTGGATGAAGGTCTCAGTTTTCCTACTGCATGTTAACTGTGCACATAAAAGTATGCATATTTATTGGAGTTTCCTATGTATCATTTTTCAAAAAGGACTGATCATATTAGTTCCACCCCAAACTCCATCAGAGCTTTAGTTTCAATTTTATAATTTACTTTCTAAATTAGACAATACAAGAGTGAGTTTAAAAAAGTTTGCTGCTTGTGTGTATTGCTGTTGTCTGCTAATGACCTTGTCCCCATCTCAAAGGACAATGTGTATTCTGCTGATGAGTTAAAAATTTGCTTTTGAAGAAGGCTTAAACTTTATAAGAGACAATTGTCTTTTGTCAAAACGAGATGTGAACAGATTTAGAAAGCAGTGGCATTATAGGTAAGAGAAGTCAGAAATCAGCCTGACCGCTTAGGCCTTGGCACTTCATCTTTGAGGTAGCCAGAACTGGAAGCACTGGCCTACCAGCTTCCATTTTCCAACTGTGGAGTAGAATGTCTGTGAGTGCTGGAAGGAAAAAACTCAAGATGTATATTATATCACTGAATCATAGATATCATTGTATCATTGCATCATAGATATTGGTACTCGTTAGTACGTTATGCAGAACAATTACCAACCTCTTACAGCAAGGGTTTAAAAAGTGCTTTTGGAGATCTAAGACCTTCCCTGTGTTGCAGCAAAATTACTCTGGTCATCTTTTGAACTTCCCCAATCTACAGCCACAATGCGTTTTGAGTCTGAGCACGAGTGAGACCAGGCTAGCAATCGGGAGCCTCCCAGCTCTCATCCTAGCTCTGGCACAATTAGCCCAGCCTATGCTAAGGGGCTTTGAGACGGCAGATGAGTTCTCTTGAATCACACCAAGGTGGTGGTGGACATAGCTGAGGTCAGAATAGAGCTGGTATTTCCCAGGCAAGCAGAGAGAACATCAGATCCATGGCGGTGCTACAGCCATCTCCTCCTGGGGAGCATCAACCTGCCCTTCTCAATAGGTTAAGCTCACGTAAAGAGCCGGGAATGGGAGCAGCTCAGACAGGAATACATGATTCATTCTGCTCTGCTTGTTCTGGGGTGAGGTGGCCAGTAACCTCTGCAGGCACGAGGGTAGAGCGACTTCTTCTACTGCGTCCTCTTAAGATACTACAGAACCAGTTTACTAGTGCCCTAGGTCTCCACTGGAGCATATGCTTACCTTTGCAGTATCAGTATCATGCCTGTGCTAACTAAAATGGTGTAGCACTGACAGACCTCAGTAACTGCGGTTCATCTTCTGGCTCCTTTGGTGACCATGCACGTGTGGGAGCTGTTGCTTCCAATACTCACTGCTGCCATTACCCATGACGTAGGCAAAATGCTTTGCAACGAGGCTTGCTCAGTCCAACCATCAGGCAGAGGTTAATGCAATTTATTCACAAACATTGTAGGAATTCTAAGAAGATTAATCGGGGGATGATAAATTCCATTCAGTGAAGCTCCAGTCTCACTCGATCGTATTGCAGTGGCTTAGAGACAGGCACAGGTATCATGATTCAGCTGATAAGATGGTAACTTCTTAAACATGCAGTCACTATAAGCAGATTTGCACGCAGCAGCTTCTTCTGATTTCCCCCTTGTATTATCACAGAGCTCTTCTGTTTCTAAAGAAATAAAAACCCTCTTATTCTTGCATCTAGTCCTTATTAAATTTATAAGTATTTTAGTTACTCAATGTGCTGTGTTGCTGTGTTTTAGAATATTAATAATTCCTCTTTACTCATTTTTCACTCTTCTGCAAAATCCACCACTTGCATTAATTTATTCAGATGTGTTAAATGTTTCAGTACTTCAGCATTGCAATGTGCTAAAGGTTTGGGTTTTTTTTAACCTCTAAACAATTTAATCAGCTGATATTTTCCAGGAGGATATGTGAATCTCCACGGATTTTCTTAGTACGCTGTCTCAAAATGCTCACAAATATGATACATGATGTTAAAACCGGCAGCTCCTCTTTAACGAAATGGCTCTACCTGAGCAGTTGGGGTTCATGTTCTGTAGGAAAGACACAGACAAATAAGAAGCTGAAGCTTTACCCCAAAAAAAGCTAAGAGAGGAAAGTGTCTTTGGTAACACTTTTTATTGGTTTTAACCCATTCAACCCAGAGGTAGCTGAAACGTTTCCTGTGTAGCCAACACGTGCCATCGCCAACGCAGCAGCAGGGCTCAGCACAGAGCCTGCAGGGAGGAGTGAACCAGCCACCCTTAGGTGGGGTTCTCATGCCATCCTGCCTTTGGCTGACACCGCAGAATCCACCCAGACCCAGCTCCACCGCCAGCCTGGCTCCTCCGGCAGTGAAGTTACGGGACCCCTGAGCACCGTCGCTTCTGCCGGTCAAGTAGGTTGATCAAATCTGGGCTAGTTTTAAGTATTTTTGTAGTCAATGGTCTGTATTCTGGTTTTTATGTTCCTGCATGCTGACCTAGACACAATTTGCTTTCCTCAAGCACGGGGAATGACAGTCCTGCTTTAAATGCAGAGAAGCATATAGGCTCGTATGCCTAATACCACGGCTCTACGGAATGACCAGGTTTTGTTTTTAATGTAGCTTTATACTGGGGGAGGACAAACGTCGTCACTCCAGTCTTCAAAGAGGGCAAGAAGGAGGACCCAGGAAACTACAGACCGGTCAGCCTCACCTCCATCCCTGGAAAGGTGATGGAATGGCTCATTCTGGGCATCATCTCAAAGCACATGGAGGAAAAGAAAACTATCAGAAGTAGTCAACAAGGATTCACCGTGGGGAAATCATGTCTGACTAACCTGATGGCCTTCTACAAAGGCATGACTGGATGGATAGATGAGGGGAGGGCGGTGGATGTTGTCTACCTTGACTTCAGCAGGGCTTTTGACAGTCTCCCACAGCATCCTCATAGCTAAGCTTAGGAACTGTGGATTAGAAGAATGGACAGTGAGGTGGATTGAAAACTGGCTGAAAGACAGAGCTCAGAGGGTCGTCAGCCAGAGCTCAGAGGGTCGTGATCAGTGGCACAGAGTCTAGTTGGAGGTCCATGACAAGTGGTGTTCCCCAGGGATCAGTGCTGGGTCCAGTCCTCTTCAATATATTCATCAATGACCTGGATGAAGGGATGGAATGCACCCTCAGCAAGTTTGCTGATGATACAAAACTGGGAGGGGTGGCTGACACACCAGAAGGCTGTGCTGCCATCCAGCGAGACCTGGACAGGCTGGAGAGCTGGGCAGAGAGGAACCTGATGAACTTCAATAAAGGCAAGTGCAGGGTGCTGCACCTGGGGAGGAATAACCCCCTGCACCAGGACAGGTTGGGGGTGACCTGCTGGAGAGCAGCTCTGAGGAGAAAGACCTGGGAGTCCTGGTGGACAACAGGATGCCCATGAGCCAGCAATGTGCCCTGGTGGCCAAGAAGGCCAATGGCATCCTGGGGGGCATCAAGAAGAGGGTGACCAGCAGGTGGAGGGAGGTCATCCTGCCCCTCTGCTCTGCCCTGGGGAGGCCCCATCTGGAGCACTGGGTCCAGTTCTGGGCTCCCCAGTTCTAGAAGGACAGGGAATAACAGCTTCATGGCCAAAACGGTAAGAACAGTAGCTGTAAGGGTGCCTGAACAGATGAAACCAGCCGGGCTGAAGGGACCGGGGGTGATCGTACCGCCTTGTCGAGCTGGCTGGGGAGGAGTGTGCAGCGTAGCAGAGGGCAGCCAGCGGAGAACAGACATCTTGAGGGGGAAAAGGCCCCGTAGCAGTGAGCTGTGGAGTCACACTTCAGAGATTTAGTACAAGTGGGAGCTGTAAGTATTTAGAAGCAGAAAACTACCTTCATCTTCTGCAAGACTTGTTCTGCATGAGTGGTGGGTTTTGGTTGGATGCTGGTAGCCTTTTTGGCCTGCTGTCATTATGAATTACTGTTCAGGAGCTGTTGGCTTGGTCACAGAGCAGCATGGGCTTGGTTTTTTCCAAAGATCATGTGAGAATTGGACCTTCTGACTGCAATCTTCTTAATTCCGTCTGGAACATAATATTTTGATACAGCAATGAATATGGATCCCAACTGTTCTCACCTTGCAACAGACCAGTGCATACCACTTCTGAACTCGCCATCTCAAGCAATGCCCAACGGGGAGATGCCAGCTTCTGGGGGGTTTGTTGCAGCTCATTTTATAATAGGTTTTCCTTCTCAATGTTTGAGTTGCAGGAATAGAGGGATTGCAATAGAACAGAACTTTTCTAAAGAAAAAATAAAATAAGCCCTACAGCTCTGCACAGTGCTTGGAAAATGTGAGTCAGGTCCACCCTTAAGCTCAGAACCAGAAAGCAAATAAAAGAACCTAACAATGTTGCGCAAAATAAATAACCAGTGTGGGGGCACCTGACTGGGGAGGGTGTGTGTGGGGAGAAATTCTTTTTTTTTTTAATCCTCAAGCTTGGCAGATCTGCCAGAAACCAAATAAACAAATCTTTATTGGAGTCAGGAAAGGACAAGCTAATGTAAAACAGGCTGAGACATAAATTAGTAGTCACAGTAGTCTGTCACAGGTGAGTGCTTCTAGAGAAGTGACTTGAAATGCCAAACCAACCTTCTACTGAAATCCTGGGAATGTGTTATTTTAACCTAAGAATTAGCGACAGCTACTATGAAAAAAAGTGCATGGAGAAATATAAACACTGCGAATTGCTGTAAAATTTACTAGTAAACTTCCTTCCGTGGCTTCTCTGTCATCATAGTGGCACGTAGCCGCAGTCACAGTAAGTCCAGTCTCTCTAAATCAGACCCTATGAAAATTTCAAGTGTTGCTGTTTCTTTTTAAAATCCAGTGTTCTATGGGATGCAATTTCTTCTTTTTCTTTGCAACCATTAGAATTGCCAATGTCAAAGAAAACAAAAGCTGGAATTCCTGCATAATCCAAACACCAACAATGGAGTTTATGGGTTTATGGGGAAAAAAAAAAACATCCATGGTGCAAGACTAAGGATAAAACAGTGACAGCTGCTAACAAGTAAATGTGCTCATCTCTTAAATGCTTTCATACTCACAGCAACTGTTAAAGCCAACTTTGCCAAAACTTGTCAGGAAATGTCATATTATTTCCTTATATTTGTTCCTTGGGTTAGCGCTGGCTTGTAACATTTCAAGCTCAAGATAGTACATTAGCCTAAAGATGATGATCATGTGAATACTGAGGAAACTATTAAGCAGATGTCAGAATTACTGGCCCAAATCGACAAATAATTGACACTCCTAACTTTGACCAAATGAGTAGACCTAATACTGTAAAGACACAAATATGTGCTCTGAAAATAACGGGATGGGGGCTATTTCTGGAGTGCTGGAGGAGCAGTATGAGAGTCTGTTTGTTCTCTCAGTTCAGCCACTCTTAATCGTCATCTCATGTTTCTCACTTCAGACTACAACTCTCTAAAAAAATTACTTCTGTCTGTTTGGAAAATGAATATTCAGCCCTACCTCATGAGAAGTACTGTCCGCTCAGGCTCACGCTGATTTGATTAGAACTGGATGAATAGCACAACTTCAGATTCTTTTTTTAGGCGCGAAGCTGAAACAATGGTCCTAGAAGCTTCACTGAATCCTTGCGATATGGGCTGTTTGGGTATAACAACAAAGCAGGTTTATTTGATCGCTGAACAGTCCTAACAGAGCTAAATAGCTTAGACAGCAAGTCTTTATTTAGATTTAATTGCAGCAGAATCTAATTAACAGTTGTATATTAAAGACTTGAGAGTCTCTGATCTCTTAAAAAATCACCAATACTGCCAAAACTACACACTCATAAAAATCATGAGGCTGATTTACATTGTGAGGTTTTTGCACTGAAGTCATGTATGCCATTCCTTTGGAAGGAAAAGAATAGCTGTCATTAAAATACAACAAAAACACAAAAGGAATGTAAAGGGCCAAATCGGGGAGAAAGAGTGAAATACTGGAAGAATTAGTAATTATGAGATTTGTCCTCGTGTTGGAAGCAGGCTACTTAAGTGTCAGTTAGATACTGCAAAGTTTCAGAGATTTTCGTGCTATCATAAGGAGGAATCTAGGAAACATATTTCTATTTTAACTACAGAGTTATAATGGCAAAACGATGCCCCTAGCATGGGTGGTTCCCGCGCTGCTCTGCCTGGCTGCCAAACGGTGGGGTGGGCCAGCAGCACGGAGCGCCAGGTAACACGAAGCTGGAGCTTATTTCTCACGTTTCTCTGCAGCAGCACAGGCACTCTTCGGTTTACTTCATCTGATGTGCACACAGGGAAGAAAAAAAGAAGTTGCAATACTCCACTGAAAAGGAGGGAAGCAAGAGCTAAGGTCACCTACAATAATGGTTTTATATCTCTCCTCCCTTTGAAATCCTTGGCTGCCGCATTACTTCCACCAGGAGAAAGTTCAGGTTCAGAAGTAAAGACAAAAAACAATGCATGTGACTCTTGTTTCTTTTGTTTATAATCTTTTCCTTCCCACTGCTCCACTGCAGATGACTAATTTCCCCTTCAGTCCTTGGGGGGGACTGACAGCGCAGCACGGCCCCCAACTGTTTTGGGAATGGCTGGCTATTTTGCCAGGAGAAACTTCCCCGGACGCAGAATGTGCAGCCCACGCTCAGCCTCCGTACTCTCTCTTTCTTAGATGCAGCTATTGACCACGTGGAGAAATAAAATAAGGCCTACAGCTTCCTTTTTGCAGGTAGAGTGGTACCAGAACAAGGTACCTTGTAACTTGTAACTTCTCCTCTTCTGCCCCAGAAGCTCTTTGGTTCTGGAGAGAACATCTGCCCATGACTGTTGTAATAGCAAGAGAAATACTGCCCTCCTCCACTCGCCTGCACGACTCCCCTCTGCTCTTGCAAACACCCAGGTTCCTCCACCCGGCTCTTGGGTATGGAGATCCCCTCCAACAAATGCCACAGCCACACAAGCAGAAACGCAATGCTCAAAACAACGGCACACGAATATTCCACGCGATTCCGGCAAAGCCAAACAGTTGTTTCCTATTTGTCCCCAGCAACGTTTTGGTGAGCAGTGGGATGGAGCAGCACTCTGATACTACAGACAAGTCAGAAGTTAATGAGACCACGAAAAATGCAAAATTGGGGTTTTTTCCTTCCGCATGTAGTTTTCTATAGCTTTTCTCTGAATTTCTTTTTTTTTTTGGCCCAGAGCAGCTGGGAATATTAGCCCTCCAGAAACAAGTTTTGCGGGAAAATCTAATTACATACACTGTATTTCGACCCAGAGCACATTTTACAGCCTACTTTGAAAACAAAGCTACTAGTTATGGTGATATGATGTTATTACCGATGTTATAATAGGGATTTTGTGTCTGACCCGACTCCTGTCTCACCACTCTATCAGATTGGTTGGCTTTTGCAAAGTCTGATTAAGCATTAACTAAAAACATAAATCCTAAGGAACTTTCCCAGTCACTTTGACATTTTCTAGTTTGCTGCCATGCATAAAACCCCCATTCTACAAAAACGTATGCTGTCACTTTTCTGAATGAATGCAAAACACTCTTGCAGCCCCAGTAAATACAGACTTTTACATGGAGACAATTTATTCCAGCTGCATAATTCTTCATCTAATGCTACGTCCTTTATGTTCCCAATCAAACCATCTGTTGTTTCAGATAAATGGCTAAAACTAGTATCTGCGTAAGTTTAGGATCCAGAGAGAATGTAACAGCAAGACGGTCACTTAATCTGTATTCTCCGAACAGACAACTAAATTCAGTATCCAAATGAAAGAGAACTGTTCCGTTGGACAGGGAAACAGCTGAAGCAGCGTGGTAAGCTGCAGAGTGGGAAGAAAGTCCTCTGCCTTTAAAATCTCAGCCGTTCTCACAGCGAGGAACACACCCTTAGGAAACAGCAAACAGATTCTCCCAAATATGGGGAACTGCACACAGTCTCCAAATAAGGAATTCTCCATGGAGTCTTAAACAAAGGAAATCATCTTCTTTTCCTACTGTAAGTCAAAGGAATAATTTTTCCCCTAGAAGAGACGTAAGTATACTTTCCTAGATCAACACATTCACTTCAGCATTTTGAAG
Source organism: Calidris pygmaea (assembly GCA_003697955.1). NCBI lineage: Eukaryota > Metazoa > Chordata > Aves > Charadriiformes > Scolopacidae > Calidris > Calidris pygmaea. The sequence goes on from QJSC01016349.1 coordinate 1,001,140, forward strand.
TTCCTATGCTTTCAGTTTTGATTTTGCAAAGGGATAGAGAAATGATGTCTCAAGTTCCAGCAGGCAGACTTGTTTCTCTAGCTTCTTTATATTCGCGGCTCCAATTGATTTGCAAGAGCCTGTTGGCAGAGACAAAATGAAAAGCTTCTCTTTTTTTTCAAAATAAAACTATCTTTCTGAAGTCTGTAGAGAATATGTTCACACGACAAATAGTTGTTACTGCTCCCAGAACAAAGTGGCCTCTCATTTAGGAAAGAAAAAAAAGCCTTAACAACTGTCTAATCTGCTTTTGCTCTATTAGCCTTTTGCTGAGTAACAGGCTTTGGGACTCTTACAATCAAGGCTGAAGATTGCTGCCCTCGCATGGATTTAAAAAAACCCGCCTTTAAGCCTGTAGCTGATGTGCCCTTGTCTTTCAGCTCCAGCAGAGCTACCTCTGTCCCTACGTTACTTGCAACACCCTCAGAGATGACAATGTAATTTATACACAAGTCTACAGTTCCTGTCTGGAATTCGATTTTTTCTCTCATACTATTGCTTTGTGTCAAGTTCTTACTTGCAGCTTTCTAAGAGCTGTTCTAGCCCACAGGCAGACCTCTCCATTACTGTTGCAAGACCTCCCAATAAAATCAGGACCTAATTATTAGTGATTTTTTTTTTCCCCCTCTGAGAAGTTGGTAAGCAATCAGATTTACCAGCCTACACCCAAAAATATCTTCCTTATACCCTTGTGGGCAGCAGTGGCTGCAAGCTTCTCCAGCAAGTGCGGGCCCTGGAAGGCCTTCTAGTGATGCTTCCCCCAGAGCTGGCTTTGAGAACAAATAACAGCATTAGACCCTATAAAGAGGGCAACACAGCTGGAATTTCCATGCATATCATCTGACGCTTAATTTCCATCTCTAAGCTGAGGGTTAGGTATCAGTTCAGAACGTTTTTCTGCTCCAGCAGAGACTGGAGCTCTTCAGACTTTTTTTTTTTTTTTTTTTTTTTTGCTGGTAACAGCAGCACAATGAACAAACGCTGCGAAAGGGATACTGGCAGGAGTGACACAGTTGTTTTGTCTTTAAGGAAAGAATGCCCTCGTTCCTCTTCTCCTTGGAGAGAGGGGAAAGGTGGGGAGGGGGTTGCGTTCCACATCTGGCCTTACATTAAGTACTGGACACCCCCCCACCCTCCCCCCGGGCACTGCTGCTCAGTTGCACTCTCTCTGTCACTCTCTCCCTCTCATCCCTGGGAAGGCTCTCTCTCTTGCCAGGCATGTTCTTGCCTCCTCCTCCCACCCACCCACCCGAATTTCCCTGGCAGCTGTGTCTCAGCCTTGCTCCAGCCCTTAGGATGTCTCCACCTACCACTTCCTGCTATGAAAACCCTTTAGATTTATACCACATCTGCTCACTTGGATGATGAGACACCAAATGCTGAGCTGTATCATCTCTCAAAGGCACAGATGGGGGAAGGGAGGCAGAAGTGACTTAATGTACCTTGGCAGCTCTTTTTTCTGCTTGGATTCTAGGGGATCCGCACACACCAAGCACTGCATCTGTCTCAGCAGCCCTTGAATTCCTTTAATCCATTCCAGCAGCGCCTACAGCACCTAAGAGTCACCGCAGTGGACGCTCCCCGTACAGCAGCTATCGTGTGGGAGTAGTTATGACTATCCCACACAGCTTGCAAAATATGACAGTTCTCCTACTACGGTTGGGGTCCTTCATGATCCTTCAGCTGCAGTAACCTGGCCATGACGGGATCCTCAGCCCTTACGCCGTTCCCTGGTGCGTGACGAGTACAAACAGGCAGCTCTGGTCCAGCCAGGTGTGGAAGGGCACGAAGGCTTTTAAGACAGAGAAGCTGGGAGAAGGGGTGTGAAGATAGGACCCGTATAGCTCTGTGGAGACCAGGAGAGGAGCTGCAAAGGGTCTCCTAGTCCTTGGGGAGGAGATGTTCCACAGGAAGCTCAGCAAGAACGAGGAGTGTGCTTCAGACTCCCCCTTGACATCTTTTTTTTGCGGAAAAAGGGAGTGAGTTAGTTCCAATGCATCAGTATTTAGGAGGTGGCTTGTTCTGTTTGGTTCAGTCCAAGTTATTAAAAATGGAAACACAAAAAACGAAATCAATCTGCCAGAACCGCATTCCATCAGCGACTGAAAAGAAATATTTTTACATTTTATTTCTAGCAGGTATGTCATTCAGTGTTGCAAAACTGCAATGTTTGGGCTGCAAATGCTGCAGGGAACTTGAAAGAAAATTATTTCCACTGGATCTTAAATCAGAGAAACATCTCTATTATTATGAATTTCTCACACTGTACAAAAATGAGCTTTGATGCTTTTAAATTTAGCTCTTCTTTATTTACCTCATAACATTACAGCAGGAAAGGGTTCTTAAATTTTGAGTACAATGCCCCAAATAATGTCAAAACAATGAATGTCAAGATTCCTAAAGAGAAAAACTGTAGATTTTTGACAGTAGTCAGCAGGGACAGAAGAGAGAGAGACAAAGAGAGGTCATTTATTAAAAGCTGAACATTATAGAGCAGCAACTATATGTCTACATTTCTAATAATGTAACTCTCCGAAAATGTACGCTATGAATCCTTTTGAACCCCTCAAGACTCATGTGTGCAATGCAATATGTGCCGCAGGCCCAAAACAAAGAACACGTACAAATATTTCAAGGAATTAATTTAAACTGCTATAGGATTCCTGCATGTAACATAAATTATTCTGACTGCAATTTCAAGGCTTTTTGTGCCTAAGATGAATAAAAGCAAGTTTCTTATATCCCTAGAATACAGAAATATAGCTGTGGAATGAGTGATGTACATCAAAATAAAGGGCATGAGAGAATTTTGAGATTCTGCTTGACTGCATGATAAATTAGGTCTTTCTCTCCTTACTTTTACTGCCTTCCTTATATTAGGAAAACCTCAGTGCTGACCAAAAGCAAGTTTGGTGGTGGGGGTTTTTTGTTTTGTTTTGTTTTGCTTTGTTTTGTTTTTCCCCCACAAGAGACCAATGATTTTAACATTTCCTATCCAACCCACATTTCTATCTCTTTTTTCCTGGAGTCCCCACCACGTCTAATTTGTCAGGATAATAAAACTATTCTGAAAAACAAAGAAGGATCCAAATCCAGGAAAGGGTTCATGGCTGTGAATCACTTAAGGAGACTTCCTCCAGTCCAGAGTTAGTTAAGTAAGACCCTGAGCCTCAAAGATTTAGATGTCTAACTTGTATTTAAGGGTACCTAATTACCTTTAAGAATATGAGCCTAAGTCCCTTGGGGTTAACTTGTGGCTCTTTCCTTAGCATTTCCTACAGCTACTTCAGAGAGATCCCCGTTCAGTTTGCTGATGCTAGACATTGCAGGAAGGAGCAGGTCTCATTTCAAGCCTGTGGATGCTATTAGCTATCAGAGCAGATAAAAGCTAAGGTGCTTCAAAGGAACTGCTGGCACCTTTTAAATCCCTATCGTGAATTTACCTTCTCGTTCCCACTGACTTCACTCTTCACACACCTGAAACCCACCTACCATCCTTTCTTCTTATGCTTTCCACCTTCTATATGCCTAAATACAACAGCTTCTTCCACAAGCCCTACATAATGTGCTGTCTTTCTCTAAGAGGCAGCAGGCTTTTTCTTTCCTCTTCTGCTTTGCAACATCCTTGCTTTGGAATCCATCCAGTAAGCTCCTTAAGCTCATGGAGTCACAAGTGCTTAGCTCAGAAGGGTATTACATAAATAATAATAATAATAATAATATAATTAATAGCCCATATATGGAACCTTAAGGGCCTTCTAATNAGCACGTGCTTGGAAAGCAACTTTCCGAAACTATTTAATTTGGGTGAGAGTTCTTAGCAGCAACATAATAAGCAAAATATCAAACAAGTTCATACAATGACACAGCCAAATGGGCTCCGGCACAAGGCAACGCGTGTGTATAGTTTGGCTGTGACGGAGCCTTGCCCATCCCCAGATTCCTGAAGTTAATTTTTAAACAAAGTTTGCAGGGAAGGCGTAGGATGCATCACTCCTCTGCTCTGCTCACTGGAAACTGGGTGCCAGGTTGGAGTGAATCATTTTGGAAGCAGTGGATTTCTGTAGGTTTCCTGAAATAAGAAATGACATAATGTATGCAGTTACGCACACGCTAGCAATACACTGCTGATGCCTATATTTAATGGTCTTGATTTTTAAAGTTAAATGATGTCATATGTAATTTCAACAACCCTGGTGTTCTTAAGAACATTTTGTTCTCCGTTTTCATGCAAGACTTCAGTACCAAAATTGCGAGCAAAGTGAGCAGTCAAGTTGACACTGCTGCTGGAGTCTGTGGTCATACTCGTAACTGAAGTGTTGCTTATGTATAAAAAAATAGAGATATCCTTGAATAATGATTTTTGCTTCAGGTCAATTTGACTGTCACGTCACGCTCCCACTGCTCAGCAGTGAGACATTTGAAGAGACACTAATCACTGAGTTTTCCACGAAATACACATATTTTAGTAAAAATCTGAATGGCTTGGACGGCAGCATTGGTCTGCACGTGGAGAAGAGCTGTCCTGGAAACCTTCATTCCCAAAAATGGCTGAGGCACAGGCCACAGACACTCTGCCATCAGGGACAGCACATGCTTATGCGTTGGCCGATACTTTACATTTCTGGTGCCCGACTCCACAGCAGGCCCTGGGAAGCCACCGGCATTTTTTCCACATGGACGTGGAAAAGCTCCTGGGGAAAACCATCCTCCTCTTGGAAAAAGCAAGCCTATCCGGGAATAGGGAAAACTGCTGGCTTGGAAACTGGGGCACCGTGGTGGCCCTCAGGCCTGCGCCCTCCCAGAGCTTTCGTGTGGGGTAATGGCGGACCCTCCGGGCCGAAAAACAAAGATTTGCCCTCATCATCCTTCGTTTTCCCTCCTGGCTCCTCGGAGAGGCCTCCAGGGAAGGAGACGGGGGTGGGGGGAGGGCGAACGGCAGGGCCGGGCCTGGCCGCCGCCGTTCCCGCCCTCTCCCGCCCGGCAGCGGGAAGGAGAGCGTCCGCAACGGCCGCTGCCGCCATGGAAACGCCATTCCTCTCAGCGGGACGGGACGGCGGGACGGCGGCCTCCCGCCCCGCGCCCCTCCCGCTGAGGGGGCTGAGACCCGGGGGAAGCCCGCCCAAAAGGCGGCGTTACGGGGCTTCCTTCGCGCCGCGCAAGGCTGTTTTGGGAAAAAGGAGAAGGAAAAAAAAAAAAAAAGGAAAAAAAAAAAATCATCCAAATTTAGCCAGCGCACCTCTTGTTATATTTATTTGTTTTTCATAACCTAGGAAAGCGGCAGCGGGCCGAGCCGGTGGGGTTTTTTTTCCTGGCTTGAACGGAGAGGGATTGTAGTTTGGGGACGGAGGAGACGCAGAGGGGAGGTCGGCGGGGCGGGAATGGCGGCCGGGAGAGAAGGAAGAGGTCGGGCGGGGTCCGTGTGCGGGAGAGAGGGAAGAGGTCGGGCGGGGTCCGTGTGCGGGCAGGCGGTGCTGCGGGTCTCCGCCTTCAGCAGCGGGAGGGAGCGGAGCGCGGGGCGGGCAGCGGCGGGGGGGGGCGCTGGGGCGGATTGAGGGGGCAGGCAGAGGAGGCAGCGGTTCCCTGACAGGGTTCCTGAGCGAGGCAGAGAGGAAGGAAAACGCCGGGCTGGAGGGGGAGTAATCTGAGGTTTGCCTGGGAGGAGCAAAGGCAGAAAAGCTCCTCTCCCTCAGCTGCCATTCCCCGCCCAAAGGCTGCGGGGGGCCCGCTGCCCCGCACTGACCCGGCAGCCGGGGCGGCCGCAGGGCCGGCTGCTGCGGGAAGGGCTGCCTCGGTGGGTTTTTACTCATCCCCGGCGCAGCCCTCGGCTAATCCTGCCCAAAACCGGGGCAAGGAAGCAGGGCGGTGGAGTCACCGCTGCCGAGCCCGGGGGAATGGGATGGAGCTGGGAATGGGATGGAGCAGCTCGGGTGGAAACGCCCACGCTTTGCTGTTGGGCTGCGGCCGGCAAATTACTGCGAGAAATGGTCACGTCTCTGTGCCGCTCGTCTGCCTGAAAGTTGGCAGTTTGCCGCTGATGAAGAGTTTAATCCTCCAGCTCAAATGGTAGAAAGACGCGTTGTGGGGGGACAGCGTTCGTCAGTCCTGCTAATGAGCGTGCAGTTACACAGATGATTTCAGAGGATGGGATGCGTGTCCTTTCGTTGCCTTAAATACAACCTGCAAAATTATGCCGCAGGGCTTGTTCTTAATTTATCCTCCTTCTGCATATACTCATCACGTTGCAGGTTTCAAGGGCATGATTGTGTGGTTTTGGTTTTTTTTTTTTTCCACAGGATGCTGCTCTTCCTGGGTGCATGAGGTGGGTGATGCTCTGGGGCTGAGTCATAGCTGGGCACTCTTACCTGCCTCTTCCAGTCTTGCAGAGCGTGGCACACGGAATCACAGAATTGTCAGAGTTGGAAGGGACCTCTAGAGATCATCTGGTCCAACTCCCCTGCTAAAGCAGGAACACCTAGAGCACATCACTCAGGAGCATCCAGGCGGGTCTTGAAGATCTCCAGAGAAGGGGACTCCACGACCTCCCTGGGCAGCCTCTTCCAGGGCTCCGTCACCCTCACCGTAAAGAAGTTTTTTCTCATATTTGAATGGAACTTCCCATGTTCCAGCTTGAGCCCGTTGCCCCTTGTCCTATCGCTGGAAACCACTGAAAAGAGTCCAGCTCCAACATCCTTCAACTCACCCTTTAGATACTTATAAATAAGGTCTCCCCTCAGTCTTCACTTGTCCAGGCTAAAGAGTCCCAGCTCCTTGAGCCTTTCCTCGTAAGGGAGGTGCTCCAATCCCTTAATCCACACGTTTAGTAAGCGACGTGGCAAAGGTGTGAGGGACACGGGGTGGGCCTGGGGGCAAGGCAATTAAACAGCACTTAGCAGAACTGCAGTCTGCCTTGGCCTGCAGGACGGAGCCGCGACACCGTGCTGGGCAGCAGCCTGAGCTCTGGCAGAGCGGCTGCTGCGGGTACGTGCTCCCTTGCTGGGGTGTCCACCCTGTGCTGTCACAGCTGCTGCTGAGGTGACCAGGCTTCTCCTCCCAATACAGAAGGTGCCAGAGAAATGCTAAATGCTCCGAAAAAGTAAGCGAAAGAAAAATTGGAGGTGTCTCAGACTGAGGTTACAAAGTGCCGTGTCCCTCGTTCATATTCTTTACCAGCCTTGAGGTTTGGTTAAATGGACATTTTCTGCGATACTAAAGCTAGATTCTGTTTCCCCATGTTGCATCTACCCGTGTGCTGTTCCCTGCCTCTTTGCTGCCCAAATGCACTGAAGCAACGCTTTGTGGGCCTGCAGTGCAGATGGTGTGGAGGCCAGTCTCATAAATGATTGCATCAGTGCTACTGTGGAGGTAGTGAGCTGTGCTGCAAGAGAGGGACTGGGCCACTGGAGACAGGGGCTGAGAGAGAGGAAAAGTCTTCAGCTGCTTTTGCCACAGGAGGAAACTTTTCCTATAACTACACTCCAGAGCAGAGATAGGGCATCATTCGGGATATAATAAGGACACACGAGCACAGGCAGAAAGGAGGAGAAATCAAATTATTGACCAGGCACTCACCAAGTTTTCACTGGCTCACCGAATGGATGCCAGAATCCCACAGGAAAAATACCCACCCTAGAACATCAGGTGTAATTAAAGACTGCATTAAGGCCAGGGGGCTAAGGGAAGGGCACAGTTTTAACCCATCATTTTGACTAAAATGCTGACTTCCTTTGAGATATTCTGTTTATTCAAAAATACCTCTCTTCCCATTTAGGTCAGGACAGCTGTTTTCTGCGTTTCGACCTGCCTCTGACACCGGGGGGGTGCCGCAGCCTGCCAGCAGTACCCCCGTGCCCGAGGAGCCGCCATGAGCTGGTAGGGGTCTCCCCAGTCCTGCCAGCTGCTGGGGCAGCCCCGTTGTGCCCCTCCAGCCACACAGGGGCTGCTGCGATCATTTCCCCCCCAGAACGTGTGCTGAGAGCTGGGCGGGTGGAGGGAGGCAGCCTGTGTTCCCCGGGGAAAGGCAGGCACCGGGATGCATTATTGATTTGCTCGGGGAGGGTCTGGCCGGAGGGCAGAGACAGAAGAGGGCAGCTGGGCCCTGCGAGGGGATGGCTTGGCCCGCCGGAGATCGATACCATTCCGCAGACCAGAGAGCGGGCGATGACAAAGCCCGAAGTTAGAAGGGCAGAAGTTTCCTTTGTTCTCTTTGTCTTGCGGAAAAAAGAGACAAGGAAATAGGTTTAAGGATTCTGGATATAAAGAAGGGAACAACCTCTTTATTTACAGAGTGGCACGGCTCATGCAGCAGCAACGTTTTTTTTAAAGACTGTTTTAAGGTTGTCTATAGCTGAGGAAATGGCGACTGGTAAGGGTGGGGAATCTAGAGAGTTTAGTGCATGTTTGTTCAGTTACTTTTGGTTTGAAATAAGGGCAGCTTCGTGGACAAGTGGCCAAGTCCCCAAGCTAGTACTTTGTGGTTTTACAATCACACTTTGAAAAATGTTTTCTCCTTCCTGTTGCTGTGCGGAAGATCCACCAAAATAGCCCTGAAGATTTCCAGCACACCAGGCAAAAGAAAAAAACTGTTGCTAATAGCATCTGTTTTGCAGTTTGTGTGACATACAGCACCAGGAGACAAACAGGTTTGCAATGCAAGTGTGTTTTCTATTGTTTTTAATTTGACAGTGACTCTTTAAGAACATAACATTGCCTTCAGAGTTTATTTTACATTTCCCAGTAAATAGGAGTTAGGCTGCCAGGCGTGGTTACTTTTGGGTTTTTTCAGTTGTTCCTAAAATCATGGTCTAAAAACTCCTAAAATGCGGATTGTGCTGTCGCATGTTTTTAGAAGGACTTGTTCATTGTGTCCCCACAGCACTCCGTACTCTGCTTTACTGTTGCACATTTGCCTGTAAGTCTGTATTCAAAGAAATCGTTCTCTTTAATAAGAAAATGTGAAAAGCACTTCCCCCCCCCCCCCCCCTTTTTTTTTTGGTGATAACTATGATACAAAAATAATGAGCTAAACAGGGCACAAGTGGTGACTGGTGTGTGACTGCTCGTGCCGATAGCATGCCTCTTAGGATGGCTTTGGTCCATGCAGCCAGTACTCCTTAGGAAATGCCCAGGCACAAGCCAGAAACCATTCCCAGGAGGCAGCTTTGGGACTTGCTGTAGGGGAGAAGGAGAATGCTGACACGCGGGCACAAGCTGGGCAATGCCACTAGCCCTTGGAGCCAGAGGACTGTTTGGGTTGCTGATACAGATGTAACTGAAATATATAAAGGAGGCAATTCCCTATTATCAAATGGAAGCCTGAGGAGCAAATGGGGAGGTGAAGCGGTCAGGGCAAGCAATAGGAAATCTTGGGATACAACACAAATCTTCTGTTTATTAAATTTCAGGGCCACAGATTCGCAATGTTGATATTTTGGGTTTTTATAGTCAGGTTCACTGGTATGAAGCGCTGCCACAAATCTCAGCTTCATTAAGAACTTGGGTGCCCCACACCTTTCCTGTGTAATGGCCCTGTTTGAAGGACCTCAAGCCATTGGAACATACAGGGTGCCTGGATCTACTCACTTGGTTTCTTTATTGAATGGATAGTGATTTTAGGTAACAAAAAGCAGATTTGTATCATGCTTCAGCTGCACCAGATATACCTGAGTAGTCCTTGTCAGAAAAACGTGTGTTCCCTCTAGGATGAATCCAAAGTAAAGGGAGAAAGAAGCTGGATAAAATTTGTATTTTATTCTCCTAACAGGTTTGTAACCTCTGGTGGTGGGTGTTGTGTCGGCTGGGTGTGCTACCGCTAAGCCCAGGAGTGTTTGTCTGTGAGAGACTTAACATCAGTTTGAAGAAGTGAGATGTCAGGATCCTGTCTCCTGCAGCATGCTTCTTCAGCTATTCAGCCACTAAACTTAGGGAAACAGCAGTTGTAAAACAACAACAAACTAAATTCCAGCTTCCCTTCCCCTCCCACCCCAAACACCCTGGGTTCTCCCTAAATAATGTCTGTGGTCATCTATTTACTTGCAAAGTTTCCACTTACCACAGTCATTTTGGAGGAATGAGTGTGTTCCTTCAGTACTAGAGAATATGAGTTTGTGATAATAAGAACAGAAATAGGGAATGGAAAAATGACCTGAGGAAAGTAGAGGCCTTGCCTGGGGCTGCCCTTTTACCCAGCAGCTGAGCAGGGAATCGGGGAGCAGCCAGGCAGTACTTCTTCCCAAGCTACCCCGTCAGTTAAGAGTGAAAGCAATTACTGACAGTTTTGCAGGGTTAAGATCACGTTTAGGGTTGGATGGTATTTGTTCAGGCAACAAGGCTGTCTGTGCAGTTAACTCCAAGCACTTTCAATTTGTTTTATTTGCAGGTCGTCACAGCTGAAGACAGCGAAGTCCAGTTAGGCTTGGAAACAGAATAAGGCAACCCGTGTGCACCTTTAAAGTGCTTTCCTTAAAAGCAAGACAGTGAATGCAAGTCGTTGCTTCTAAAGTAGCTCTGCTTTAAAATCCCTGAGGTTTTGCTCCTCTCTCCTCCTGTTTGGCTGTAGGAGTATCTGGGGAGTTTAAGTCACAGAGACTATCCCTGGAGCGTCTTGCTGACTTGAAGCTTCATCAGGGCAGTAGCCTTATACCCCGAAACAGCTGTCCGGGGAAGAGCAGGTGGGTTATGCAGCTGGTAAGCCTTACACTCAAGTAATAAGCTTACCTGCTACATACTTATGACAGGTCTTTTTTAACTTAGGAAAGACACAGGTGTTAAGGAAGAGCTTATACATGTGCATACAATAGAGAGTGAGAGCTATTTCCGGCACAAAGTTGGGTGTGTGTGGAATCAGGATGTGCTAATCCAGACTTGTGCAGATAATGCACTGAATTCATACACTCCTTTGTTTTACGAATTTGAAATTTCCAGAGGTGCCCCTGGGATTTGAGTATTCAATTTTCAGTGGTATCGAGGTGCTTAAATGCAGTAATTAGAAGTGCAGACTTACCGCGAGGGCACAAAGAGAAGAGCTAAATAACTTTGAGAAGTCATTTTTACACCAAAAGCGATAGCAGCGTGTGCTTCCAGTTTGCTTGAAGTGGTCGTAGCTGGTGTCCTCGAATGACTCCAGCCGTTGTGCTTTTGTAAATTGGCTTTCAAAGGTTCTAGGTTTTCCTTATCAGTATGGAGGAGGACAATCCTCTTTTGAAATGCTTGTTGATCCTACTCTTTATCTTACAACAGGGGCACCCTGGCTTGACCCAAAGACATCTGCAGTGCTTCCGAAATGTGCTGTCACTGCTTTTGCATCGCTTTGAAGTGGAAGGCTTTCTGAGCTTGGTGCTGTAAGCATCAAAGGCCTCTGACCTGTGCAAGTTTGCAGCCACACAACTGTATATTTCCCTTTTTATTTCAGTCTTTCATCAGAACTGTGGAATACCGAAAAATGGTTATATTTCCCCAAACAATTCCAGTAATCAAATGTGAGAACAGTAAAAAGATCTGTATGTGAACTTAACTTAAATCCTGCAGAAAATTCAACTGGATTTTTGTATAGCGTATTTTTAAAGCTAATAAGTAGCTAAAAGTGCACTTCATCTTTGGAATTTCACATGAAAGCCACTTCTAAAATAAAACATCATAGTTTCTCCTTTTTCTCAGTTCCTGGGGTACTTGCCACAGCTTGTATTTGGTGTGGTGAAATTAGTGCATTAGGCACTAAACTGAAAGAAAAAAAGTGATAGAATTTGTCCTTTGTTTGTCTTTGTTGTTTGCTTGTTTCTTGCCTTTCATGCTTTCCTGGAGATGGCTGAACACTTGCCTGCTGATGGGAAGCAGTGGATGAATTCCTTGTTTTGCTTTGCTTGTGTGCATGGTTTTGCTCTACCTATTCAACTGTCTTTATCTCAATCCATGAGTTTTTTTCAGTTTTACCCTTCCAATTCTTTGTCCCATCCCACCAGTGGGGCAAGTGAGTGAAGGGCTGTGCGGTGCTTAGTTGCTGGCCTGTGTTAAGCCACAAGCACAGAAAGGTTGAAGAAAGGAAAAGACAGAGGAACATTTTAATACAGTTTCAGCAAAGTGCTTGTGTGTCTATTTTATGGTGCTGTGTGTTGTGTCAGTGCTTAACAGAGTTTATCAGGAAGACCTTTAAAAAGTCTTGGCCTCCACCCCACTCATTTATGTTGCCAGCTAAGTCAAACATTTCACTGGCTCCCCCTCCTTTTTTTTTTTTTTTAGTCCATTGGGAAGTTCCTCTTTTTCCTCCCTTTTTGTCCAGACAAGCTGCTCATTAGCTGTCCACTGCTTTCTAGTCCTTTTCCCTCCTGTGCCAGTGAACCATCTGATCATGTATCTCAGATAACTTTAAAGTACTTTAGAAAATGCTATGTTAAAATCCCCCCAATGTTTAAGTCTCTCTTGTTACAGTTCCCTCAACTGTACAATGGCAGATCAAAGAAGCAGAAATCGTTGCCAGCTTAAGATAAAACATCTCCACTGCATCCAGGCACAGCTCTGTGATGAGCACAGGCTGTCTTATCTTTTGTCTATTCTTCTCCTGTGGCTGCTGTCCCTACAAGCCCATTCTTCAGTTTCCTACCTCAGCTTGTGCCAAATGTAGGATCCAGCTGCTGAGGTGTAATGAAGAGCATGAGAAGGGCTCAGAAGTAGATCTTTGCAGGAGGCCAACTAAGCACTTTCAAAAAGTCTGATCAACAAAAGGGTGCCTCCTGTTTTGCCTCCCTCCAGCAAACAGAGAATTGCACAAAGATGTGAATTATACTCATATGGATGGCACAAATAATGGAATAGAAGCGTTCTCAGAGTAATAATTGTGATTCCCTTAACAAACAAGATAGATACCTTGGAAGTCTAACCAGAGTCCTGCTAATCTGGACCGTCACTTGCCCTCTAACAGCATACTTTGCCTTCCATGTAGATTTAATTCATCAAACTGAATTGTGTTTTAACAGGGACAGATCAAAGAAGTTGCCCCCAGACATCTTTGTCAGATTTATGCTTATAAATACTTAAAGGGAGGATGTCAGGAGGATGGGGCTGGTCTTTTTTCAGTGGTGCCCAGGGACAGGACAAGAGGAAATGGGCACAAACTTGAATGTAAGAAGTTCCACCTAAACATGAGGAGGAACTTCTTTCCTGTGAGGGTGGCAGAGCCCTGGCAGAGGCTGCCCAGGGAGGTGGTGGAGTCTCCTTCTCTGGAGACATTCAAACCCACCTGGACACGTTCCTGTGCAACCTGCTCTGGGTGGATCTGCTTTGGCAGGGGGTTGGACTAGATGATCTCCAGAGGTTCCTTCCAACCAGAAATTAGGTGACATAAAACATCTGGTGGGCTGTGCTCAGAAATAGTCACTTTACAAGGCAGAATTCTCTGCCTGCTGCAACCTGCCAGGGAGTGAGTATAATATCCTGAGAAGTGGTTTCCATGCTTGCTGGCCTTCACCCTGCTGGAACAAAGCTGGTTTAAGCAAGCCACGTCTCCCGTCTGGCTCAAGACACAGCCCTTCCGTGCCTGGGAGGTTCCTTACGAAGGAGGAGTTTTGATCTGAACGTGTTGCAGTCTGGGCAGCGCTGGTTTGAAGCGGTGCTTTGGGATGGCCACAGCACCCTGCTTCCTCGGTGGGGAGCACCCTTCAGCCCCTCACGCCTTCCAACTCCCAGGCAACAAGCCCTTGGGCTTCCCCCGCTTCCTCCTTCTCTAAGAGGGTCGTTGTGTGAGTACACTGCAGTCAGCCCCCCCTTTCCATCCTCCGCCAGCGCTCAGAGAAAGCCCGTGCACAACCCAGGGAAGGTCACTTCTAGCAGGGCATGTTACAGGAGAGAAGACATCTTCCACCCTACAGCTTGACTGCACAGTCCAGCCTCGGGGTAGAGCTTTGTTGCTGTTGGAGTTACCATTCTTTTTAGAAACTTCGGTTTGAGCTCAGTGAAAATTGCAGGAGTTTTGCTGAACAAGCAAGAGGTCAGAACACTTAAGTTCTAATATTTCAACACTATGTTTTTGTCTCAAGTTCAGGATAAAGAGGGAAGAATAATATGACCACAGGCAGCACCTCGGTGAAATATTTAGAAATGTTCTTGTGGAAAATTTTCATTTTGACATTTCCCAATTCAAGCCAGTTTTGGCATTGTTTCCCATGGCAATTTTGGCATTGTTTCCCGTGGAGCTGTACGCTCACAGGTAGTTCTAGCGCCTCTGCTTTATAGGCCTCAGGATCTATCCCAGTCAACACAGTCCACAGTTCTCCCAGTGCAATGTTCCATTCCAGCCACAAAATAGAGTGCATTAAGGGAAAAAAACATCTTGACAAGAAGAACCGTCCCACGGAGGAAAAAGGATTAAGTTTCTTGGATTACATTTCCCAGAAATGCCTTGTGGAGCTTAGGCACAAACAGGTCACTAACAAACCCATCCGGTTTGTTTCCAGTGTGTTCTCTAGCAAGCCATGCTTGAATTGAGATGATTGATTCACTGATCAAATACATAATTTTTCTAGGGAAAAAAATTATTAACTTCTTCATAGAAGTTCTGCGCATTTTCCAATAGAAAGTGTTTTGGTGCAAGTTTTAAAGTAACTGTAAAACTTAATGTGTTTTGACAATCATCCTCTTATTTACAGTCCTTAATACAGATTAAGGGCACTCAGACTCAACTCTGCAGAGTTTTGGTCAGGAAAGAAAGTGTTCAAATGTTTACTAAACAGGGCTGCTATAGACTGGGTTAATCTCTACTGTAGTTTTCCTAGACAGAAATGTCACTTCCAACTTGATTCTCCTCGGATGTTGATCTTCCCCTCCTGTAATCTGCAGCACAAGCAGAAGAACCGTTCTGTTGTGAGGGAAGGCAATCGGCAGAGCTGTAAGTTCTGCATCAGCTCAGAATACAACCAGCATCGTCCCAGAAGAAGGGCTGAGGTTGAAGGATGCCATTGAGAAATTCCAGGAAGCCAGTTTAGATTGAAGTAGACCGACCGGCAGGGAAGTGTTACAGTGAAATTGAAGCAGAAGTCCTTGATACTGCGGCTTTTACAATATAAAACCTGTATTTTAATCTTCTGTCACAAGTCATTAGGAACATCAGTTCCTGCTCCGATCGCCTCAGTGCTGACTGCACCTTACCCGGAGGCACCGCTTTCCTAATGTCACTGTCTTTGTCTGTGCCTTAAGGCAGCTGCTCTGAATTTCCCCCTGACACCTGCAGTTATGACCCCTACAATGAGAATTCAATAATTCTTCTCGCCTGTCTGGATGAAGGGCTATGGTAGCCAAGTGTTTCCTCTGAAGTCCGCGTGCATCCTTCTCCCCCTTAGCCTTTGTGTCTGTGCTCTGACATGGCGTTTGAAGTCAGCAGGTGAACAAGGCACACTGAAGGATCTCCTTTCTGCCTTGTGGGATTGCAGTTGCCATCACACTCCCCCCTTCCCCTAGAAGTACCCTGGAGTGACAGGGAGGAGTCACGGCCCCGTGCCTTGGCTGGCTTCCACTGGGATAATTACACCCTGGGTGTCCACGTCCCCTTTGCAGATTTAACTAGGTACAGTGCAGGATTCACTTCCCAACACAGCTTGCTGGGCGGTTAAGATACAATTCATCAAGAAGATGGTGGATGGCCTTTGTGTATCTGAAGTCTTCTGAAGGCCTCCTAGATGAAATACAGGCTGTGGAGATCTGAGAGAAAACGGCATCTGAAGACTCGGCACAACCTTGAGCCTCTAGGCAGTGAAAAAAGAGAAGCCCTTGCGTATGCACTGAATCCTGATTCCTGATGGAACATGCACCACACAGAATCGAGATCCCACCTTAAGATCAGAGCAGGAAACATCAAAACCTGAGACAGGCCTCAGTATCTAGTGGTCCACTTCTCTCCCCTTACGATGGGAGACACCACACTCAGGGAAACAGAGTCCAGCTTACCCTGGGAGAGCAGACCACCAAGGGGTTTCCCTGGACACTGCAACCCGGGGCTCCTGGTGGCAGAAGGCTGCCTGGGCAGGTCTGGAACCCCAGGAAATCTGAATTGCCAGAACGGCCTGTGAGAGACATTCTGCTTTTGTCCTGCTAACGTAGGAGAGGCTGAATGGAGAACCCCTCATCTCATGGGAGCAACATCAGGATTCACCCCCCACGAGTCTCACCTCCGTGAAGGTCAGACACGTCGCTACATCAGACGGTGAGTACATCTGCACATGTATTTCATGAGTGCTCTGCATATGCTAGCTCCAGCCCTGCAACCCATCCACTGCTTCTTGGTCATGTTGTGAACCAGCAGACTGACCACGCGTCATACCTCTTACCAGCCTGCCGAGACCACTGTCACCACTATTAATTCCGTAGTGATGCATACCTAACGTTATTTCTCTCCTAAAGCCCAGGAAATCAGAACACCACTACCCAGCAAAAATAAACAGGGACCACTACTTTCTTTCTTTCTTCAAGTAGGTAAGAAGAATCATAGAATCCTTTAGGTTGGAAAAGACCTTTAAGCTCATCGAGTCCAACTGTTAACCCGGCACTGCTAAGTCTACCACTAAACCATGGTGCTAAGCACCACACGTGCATCTTTTAAATACCTCCAGGGATGGTGACTTGAATAACCAAGACAAACAGACTAGTCCCCTCCCAGGCTGGGAGCCTTTGAAGTCTCTGGGGGTGGCATCCAGCCCCATGGTGCCCATCCACGCTCCCCAGGAGAGCAGCTGCCCTTTGGAGGTCTTAAAGGGCCTCCCCGCTCTGTTCCATATCCCCTGCGTGTCATGCTCTCCAACACTTCTAGCCATTTGTTGGCTTGCTGATGTTAATGTTCTGTGAACTCTTATCAGATATATTTATTACCACAGTTGTTAATGTTTTGGGAAGGCACAGGCTGGCTTGAGTTCAAAGGAGGACCACGGGAACGGAAAATAAGCCCTGAAGGTGCTTATTTCAGGAGCCTGACTAATGCACCTTACTAAAGAGAAGGTTGAAAAAGGCAAGGAGATGAGTAGGTGTTGATACTCACAGCTGCAAAAGGTGTTTGAGCGCAGGGCCTTGCAGTTCTGCAGAGCAAGCTGCAGTTTCTTGCTCTTGATGTTAGAACCTCCAACAACACACCAAGTGAAGTATATTTCTGAGAGTGGAATGTAATTAGTTGGCAGCGCAGAGCACAGGAAGCATCAATAAACTCACCACTGTTTGAGGTTTCAAAAAGAGAAATAGAAAGCTGTGCTGCATCACCAGAGACATGCCAGTGTGCCGAGGAGAGTAGGGCATGTGAAGGTGTGAGGTGGCAGGATCCTGAGCTCTCTCTTTTAACTCAATAACATGTGCAAATCCCGTGTGTTTCTGCAGTGAAGGTGGCAGTGGGAGGATGTTCAAGGTCACGTTCTGATCTAAGAATACTAGAAAATGAAATGCTGCATCTTGTGTAATTACTAATGGATTTATTTGAATGCTGAGCAACACAAGAAACAACCCTGGTCCCATTAATTCCAGAGGGACAGGGCTGCACGTGCAAGAGCTTTGCCCAGGGAAGTGGTTGAGGCACCATCCCTGGAGGTGTTCAAAAGACGGGTTGACATGGTCCCATGGTCCTCAAGAATATGATTTAGTAGGTTTTTTTGTTTTTTTTTAATTTCTTATTTATAGAAATTTTTTAATTTCTTATTTATTTTTTTGTCAGAGTTAGGTTGATGGTTGGACTAGATGATCTTTAAGGTCCCTTCCAACCTAAACGATTCTATGATTCTATGATTAAAGCAAAAAATCTAAATATATTTTGTCATTCCCATCTCTGCAGATCCTTTCTTCAGTGGTCATTAGTACAAAACTCACTTGGAGGAAAAAGAAATTAAGTCATGTTAATTTGTTGCTCCTTTTAAATCTCAAATAGCTCTCATCTCAACGAGGAAGGTGGTAGAGAAGTCAGGATGATATGGTGGTAATGGAATAGAAGTTTGTAACTGTGGATGGGGAAGTCAAGGAAGGAAGGGGAATGAATCTGGAGGGGGAACTCACACTCTGGACGACATGAGGCAGAGATGCTCTTTATAGCCAAGAAGAATAAAAGCTTGCTTTTTCTGGAAGATGTGTTGATTTGTGGAAGATTTGTGCAGGCTGCGGTGAGCGTTACAGTTTGGGTGCTCTCCTGGCTCCTTTCTCTGGCGCCTTTCAGTGGCTCTTTTTTTTCCAGAGCTGTCGGGGTGCTTGCTGTAGCTGTTCGATGGGAATTCATTCAGCCTGGGAGAACAAGGTAAGGAAGAAAATTTCAATCATGTTTCTTTTCAAATTAAACAGTGTGGTTAATGATATTCATGCTGCAAACTGCTTAAATATTATGTGGGCTTCGGTATCTTTGACACTGCCTGTAGCAGTTAGAAATACAGTTGGCTACTTCAGATCATCCGTGCACTGTTCCTTCAGTGGTTCCTTTGAAGAAGAAGAATGAAGATGAGGCTTCCTGGCCAGCCAGGGTCAGCATGTTTCATACGCTCAAAAGGCTAGAGCACAGCTGAAAAAAAGACCAAAAAAAAAAAAAAACCAAACAAAAAAACCAACTTGAAACCAAATCTAAATCCAGTGAGAAAGCAGAGAATAGGACTTTGTCTGGTGTTAGCCCCATGAGAGAGTGGGTGCCCAGGAGCGGGGAGCTGCTCTCACGGAGGGAGGGGGCCAGGCTGGGCTGGGCTCAGCTTTGCCTCCTGTTCCCCACCAGAGGAGGAAGCAGCGGCTTGTCCTTTGGAGAAGGAGCATCTTCCTTGAGGAGCATCTTCATTGACTCCCTGACTGTCTCTGCTGCCCTCTTCCCTGTCACCTCAGGGCTCTTCTGCTCTCCTTAGGTCCCAGCACTCTTCGGTATGTCTTGGCCCTGGCACCAAGCCCGGTTTGCAGAGGCAGGGGAGAGGGCAAGCTGTGGTCCGGGGAGAGAAAGGAGGGAGCAGCAGGAGAAGGTGGGTGGGTTTTTTTAAAAAATAAGTCGAAGAGAAAGAATCAAGGGTCTGCCGGTCACAGATTTGTCTCTTCTCATTGAACTCGGCTTAGCCTTGCAATGAAGGGCATAATTAGGTGTCCCTCTGTGTCGCTGGTGTCCTTTTGTCGTATGAAATTACAACTGTAACTTACATGAAAGAAGAAAACAAAGATGTTACAGGAAGGTTTCCATCTGTAGCATTTTTACTGGGAGCTGAACCCACCCCAACTGAGGTAAGCAGAAAGGATTTTGTGAAGGACACACAACTTTGCCTAGGCTTTATAGACTTAAACTGGAGACACGATGGGGAAATCAGGTTGAAAAAAAAAAGATGTTTCTCCACGTACGTGCAGCAGTCACACCATCAGTCATATGGCAAGAAGGCGTGTGCTGTGCCGGATCAAAGGGGAAGAGCCTAGCATGAGATTAAAGGGGGGATAATTGCAAGCAACCAGAAAGTTTTATAATAGAGGTGATAATAATAGACAGCAGAGGAAGGAAACTGCAAGGAATAGAAATGAGGATAAAATGCATATAAAAGAGATCCTTTGATCCTTCTGACTTTTCTCTATATAACAGAATTATTTTATCACCCACTAACTTCGTTTCCCTTCCGCTTTAATCTCGCTTTCCTCTGATAGCTTTTCAGCTCTCCTGCCCTGACGCTGCGCGGGGTCTGCCTCCCTCTGCACGCCGTGGAGCAGCGCAGCGCAGGATACATGGCCAGCGAGTACCAATCCTAAATATGAAACATCTTCAGTGAGAGACTGTACTGCTCATTTTGCTGCTGGCTCTGGGAAGCAACAGAGCCGGCGGAGGGATGAGGTTCGGAAAAATCACCCCACGTAGCGAGCCACACGGCATGAGTTCAACCCAAAATGCCACAACTCCTGACAACCCTTCCAGGAGAAAATGTGACCATTTAAAGAAGAGGGAGCCCAAGAAAGAAGCAGCCTGGGAGCGGGATTTTTTCCATATATTTTTTGAAATTTCAGATTTCTACCAAAGCTGTGGAAATAAAAATCATTTTCCTTCCTCGTGCCTTCCCTTATTCTGTATCCTGTTTGGTTTCACAGGTCAAGAGGTCCGTGACCAGAAGGAAGGAACCAGCTCTTTCTAAAGAGGACGTCACTTGAGTCTTCTAACAGAAACCCCTGCGCTACAGCCCTTCAGAAAGCCTGGTCAGTCCCAGCCAGAAGCTCAGGCTAAACTTGGTTACGTGAGTCACCACTTTACAAACATCATACCCCAGGCATGACGGGAAGTAACGGCAGTGATACTAATGCACACCAGAGCAGGGAACGTGCAAGGAACAGAAAAGAGGGGAAAAATTAAAAGGAGCAAAAATAAAGAGCTGGTTTCTGCTCTAAGATGGCTAGAAGGTGTGTTGCTGGCCTAAAAATGGGTAAAAATCTCAGTCTAGCAGTGATTTGCGGGGGTGGCTTGCTCTCTGCCGGCTGTGAGGGGGTGAGACTTTAAAGCAGAGGAGCTTTAGCTAGAAGGACTCTGATGTTTGTGTTTGAGTAGCAGCTCCAGCTGTGTGGGAAGATGAAGGCATCCCATTTCTGGGGGTGCACTGGGAAGGCCTGCTGTGTGCACAGAGCTTTTTCTGACGATGCTAAAGGAGCACGGCTGCAGGAATGAATTTGTTCCCTCTTCTGAGGTAGGTCTCAGAGCAGCCTTCCTCCCGAGTGGGTGCCTGTACGGGCACTGTGAGCGAGAGCCTTGCTGCTTTGGGGGTGGGGGATGCCCTGCGTCGGCTGGAGAGCGGATGGGATGTATCCCAGGGGGCAGGAAGCCAGCCTGGGGGGGCAGATATAGGTGTAACAACATGAAAGGGTGCCTGGTGCAGCTGGACTTCGGAGTGGGGTGAGGATGTGATTACACCGTCTGTCTGGTCACAGCCCACAGGCTTTGACGGTTCACTCCGGGCAGAGCTAGTAGTGCCTACTTCCTACGGCCTTAAATGGGCTCACCATTGAGGGACGTTATTAAAAATATTTGGTTTTCCACTTACTGACTCGTTTTCTGATCCTCTGGAACCTCAACAGAATGGGTGAGCTGATTTGAGGGGTATGGACAAGTACTTAGAGGAGTGAATAATGGCGATGGAGAGCAGATGTGCCTCACTGGGATGGCTGTTGCCGTGCTGGTGGGACACAGGGCAACAAGAAAGAGATCAGAAGCAAGACAGGAGAGTTGGACTTCCACAGATTAACTAATCAAATGCACTGAAGCACAGGTGATGAGAGAGGGACACTCCATGCCTTGAACACAATGAGATTATTTCAGTATTGGTGATAAAATGATACAAATAGACCTGTGATCTGCAAGGATCAGTGATGAGATTTCTGTTGCTCTAGTGCTTCCCAGCTCAAGCTGTTCCTAAAGCTTTGTGAAGAATTTAGATAAATTCTTCTCAAATTTGAGAACTGCTTATATCTGATAGATTTGCCATGCTTCAGTGTTGTGCAAGATGTAGGAGTTTGTGTGCTCAAGAGTTAAAAATGAAAGTTTAAAGGATGTGTGTCTGTGTGTGTCCTCTGGGATGTGTTCTTTTAGTTCCTAGACTGGATTTGGAGGACCAGTCTACTGGTGTTTCTCCAGCATCGTTCACTTTTGCCATTTTTGGCGACTGCAGCTTCATTGCGTACCAGAGGAGGTCAGCACTGGATAAGGTTGCGCTTCCAGCGAATGGTCTGCAAAAATTTTGAGATGTGGAGAAGGTGCAGTTCCCGCCTGTTTCAATAAAACTGCTGAGCCCCGAGTTCCTTTCAGCAACACTTCTATGTAAGACGATTTTAGCTTGCATGCACATATTTTTAATCTTCTCTCTCCTAAAAAGGATTGTTTTCTAGTTATTTTCCCTTTTTCTACATGTTCTCATTTTGAAAACTGATGTTGTGAAAAGGGTCTCTGAACCATATATATATATATAGACACACACACACACTCCCTCTCTAGCTCTCTCCCCCATACGCACATGTAGATGTATTATTATACATGTTATATATGTTATATATGTTAAAAATGCTTATAGTATTTTGAAGCAGAGCTAAAAAGCCTCCAAGCTACCAGTTAAAAAGTCGGTGAAGAAAGGGTAAGTCTGTTTGTAGCCAGACGTTAACTCTGTCACCGAAGGGTACAAGTTGAAGTTTTGTGGCCCAGTGACCGGCAGAGTCAGGGTGAGACACTCGTGGCTGTGCCGTGAGGCTGGTTAAACACAAGCCTGGTTGTTTAACCCAGTCCATGGTAGTGGTTCCTCCCCGTCTCCCTGTCCATAAGTTTTGTTTTGTTTTATTTTTACAACCCAACAAAAAAAAAAAAAAAAAAAAAAAAAAAAAAAATCAATGAAGTCTTGTTTCACAGCAAGATGCTGTGCTGTAGTGACTACAAGGCAAAGCTGAGACAAAAAGTAATGAGAAATTTGCTTCTCATTTGCCTTGCATTGAAACAAACGTGTTTGAAAACTCTTCTCCTTCCCCCAAAAACTTGTAAAGGAAAAAAAAAAAGCTGCATCTGTTCGTGGTGGTATCATCTGGGGATAAAGCAGGAAAACATAATTCAGGAAGGTGCAAATTCTTTCTCTCTCTCCTCTCCAGAGCTAAACTTAGAACATAAATCTTAGCATAATGTTTGCTTTTTATTTTGTTAGCCAAAAAAAGAAATGTAACTTAGTTTTCAAATCAGTATGGAAATTTTTATAAACTAAATATTTTTTTTGGCATCATAAGAAAAGAGTGGGTAGGAGAGAGAGGAAAAAGTTGGCAGTTTAAGGAAATAATCTAGAAAATAATGTGTTCAATTAAGGGACACAAAAATAATGTTAGTGTTCTCTAAGTGGTGTTTCATGGCTAAAAAGTTGCTTTTGGCGCAGCAGGTTTCCACTAGGACCTCACAGAAGGAAGATATATGACACAATGATTTTGTAGCCCCACATTTGGAAAACAGGTCTCAAAGGTACTGGCATTAGAAAAAGACGATGGCAACATTTGAAGTACAAAATCGTAGAATCACAGAATGGTCAGAGTTGGAAGGGACCTTAAAGATCATCGAGTTCCAGCCCCCCTGCCCTGGGCAGGGACACCTCCCACCACACCAGGTTGCTCCAAGCCCCATCCAGCCTGGCCTTGAACCCCTCCAGGGATGGGGCAGCCACAGCTTCTCTGGGCAACCTGGGCCAGGCTCTCACCACCCTCAGAGTGAAAAATTTCTTCCCAACATCTAATCTCAATCTCCCCTCTTTCAGTTTGAAACCATTACCCCTCGTCCTGCCACTACACGCCATTGTAAAAGGTCCCTCTCCAGCTTTCTTGTAGGCCCCCTTCAAAATTGCTTTCTTGCAGTCAAGAGTATTTGAAGCCTAAATTTCAATTTAGTGAACTATTTCATCTAAAAGAAATGAGGTTAAAGGAAGCTATTGTTGCAGGCAGAGAAGGGATCACTAAATCTCAAAATTTTCTAAATTAAGTACGTGGGGGTGTGAAATATTTCTAAACCAAACGCACCCAAGGTGGTGTTCAGAACTGTCTCCAAAAGAGACAAAGCCTCCCCGTGTGGGAGGGGAGGGGAGGTATGGAATACTGGGCTGACATCTCTGTCTTTAATGTACAGAAGTAGAAAACATGTTTGCACAAACAGAACTGTAATGGTCTTTGTGCTTGTCTTCAGAAACATCAATTACAGCAGAGATTATTATCTCTTAAAACGGCACATAATTAGTGGAATTTAATCTGAAATACTGCTAAACCGCTTCCTTGCTAATGACTTCAGATCCCTTCCTTTTTATATCTAGAGGAATCGGCCATAGGATTCCCTACTGTAAGGAGACAAGTCAGACAGCTGTGGGTACCTGCCCGGCCGGAGTGGGGCTACAAAGTCAACAGGTCCCCTGACAGAAGCCACAAGGAGTGTCCTTCACTCCAGCAGAGCCCAGAATCCCTGGGATTCAATGCACCTTCAGGAGGGGACCCTTTGGACAGGCCTGACTGTTAGTGACAACACACCTCGGTGGGCAGCAGGGCAGGCTCACCTTCACCAATGGTTTTGCCTCTGGCTCAGAGAACAAATGAATTTAGAGATCTTAGAGATGGAAGACCAAGTACGCAAGTGTGTGGTGAGGAGGTGTTGCTTGAAGGGAGGAAAATGCAAACAGAAGAGTGATTAAACCACTCATTACAGTTAATAGCCTTGCTATTTATACTGGAGTTGGCTTTGCAGTAGGTAGGAATGCATTAGCCAAAGGAAAACCTAACTATGACCTAATGAAGCTAAAAGGGGAGTTGAGAACTTGGACAGAAATGGTTCTAGTTTATACTTTTCCTTTTTTTTTTTTTTTTTTTTCTTTAACGAACTACTCCCTGTTTCAGGAATGTCTCTTCAACT
Organism: Calidris pygmaea; assembly: GCA_003697955.1. Classification (NCBI taxonomy): domain Eukaryota; kingdom Metazoa; phylum Chordata; class Aves; order Charadriiformes; family Scolopacidae; genus Calidris; species Calidris pygmaea. Next base: position 1,025,525 of record QJSC01016349.1, read on the forward strand.
TGCAGGTTTAGAGCAGCAGCTTCGTTAGCTTCACCATGAGGAAGGCATATCCAAAGGGAGCTTCGCCCATGGATCAGGAGTGGGTTTTGTTGTGCACGGGGGGGCTGCTGCCCCACGGGCTGCCAAGAGCAGGACGGGGAAAGCCTCGAGAGCTTAACGCAGCGGGAAGAACAGACCAGTGTTACAGCACCTGCCTGGAAGTGGGAAACCATCCAGCCACCAGTTAAACGCTGCACTTGAAATTCAGAGGGCCAAAACTAAAACTCAGGGAGCACACTGCTGTCCTGTCTTACCCCACGTTACGGTGTCTGTCTGTAATGGAGTCAATGTAAGGGCTGTCCCCGACTCCCCTCGGTCCTTGCTTGATGGGCTGACACGCACGGCTGTGAAAGAGCTGAAGTTTCAGATGAACACACAGCAAAAGTTATACACAAGGGTTTTATTACATGAATAATTTGACATACTCTGTGGTAGTCAGATACAAGTGCATTTAATTAATGTTTTGTGGATATCGTAACAGTCGGAATATTTCAGCTGAACAGTCAGTATTTGGCTGAATTGAAGCCAGTGCAATTCATGACATAACCATTAACAGGAAGTTACAGGTCTACAATGAGGTTAGACTAGAGAGCAACAGCATATTTATTGTCACATCGAAGCATTACAAAGTATGAAAGCCCAGTATTTCAACTATCTCTAAAACGGTGTTTGTACAAACCTGTCGCAGATACCTAAATGTAAGGATCCGTCGCATCACTGACGGATCATGACTTTCTCTATTTTTTGGAAGTTATTTCAATATTCAAAACTATTTGGGGCAACAAGAAGAAATGTAAACATCTGATGGTCCTTTGAAAGTCCCTTCTGAGAAAATACATTGTGTGCCACAGGAAAAGTGCATTCTCACTGGTGTCTGCTATGGCCAGTTCGACTCAAATTCACATAGCACCAGGTATTTATCCATTTATGCAGTAAAAAGTTAGAAAAATCTTTGTATTAACTCAGAAAAAAGAAAACAAAGTCAAAAGGTTTTTTTCTTCTTCTTCTTTCTTTAGAGGAACAACAATTAAATAACAACCCCCCCCTAACGTCTGAACAGTTCCCTCGTATGTACAAGGAGTGCCCAGCTAGCAAAGCGCGCAGCCGGTCAACAGTCTTCAGTATTTATTTTTATTCAGGTCCATGGACCTGATTATAGGAGTTTATTTACAGGTGGGCAGGTATCCACAGAAGTAATAATCAGAATACTTCTATTTGGCTAAAAGTTGTATAAAAAAAGACAAAACACTTTTTTCAAATACTTTCCAAGTATATGTGTGGGTTTTATATATATATATATATATATATAAAGTATTCAGTATTTCCATTAGTGCCAGAGTTGGAAGCTCTTTCTCATTTTAAAAGGTGAACTTTGTGGTAGTGCGTGCCAGCAGAGCAGTGGTGGCTGCACTCGGAGCTCTGCGTCGTGGGATGGCAGCGGGAGCCACACCAGCCCCAGAGGAAGGCAGTGGTGACCTCCTCTTGCTGNGGTCAACAGTCTTCAGTATTTATTTTTATTCAGGTCCATGGACCTGATTATAGGAGTTTATTTACAGGTGGGCAGGTATCCACAGAAGTAATAATCAGAATACTTCTATTTGGCTAAAAGTTGTATAAAAAAAGACAAAACACTTTTTTCAAATACTTTCCAAGTATATGTGTGGGTTTTATATATATATATATATATAAAGTATTCAGTATTTCCATTAGTGCCAGAGTTGGAAGCTCTTTCTCATTTTAAAAGGTGAACTTTGTGGTAGTGCGTGCCAGCAGAGCAGTGGTGGCTGCACTCGGAGCTCTGCGTCGTGGGATGGCAGCGGGAGCCACACCAGCCCCAGAGGAAGGCAGTGGTGACCTCCTCTTGCTGTTCCAGGGGCAGGGCCTGGGAAGGGAGATCTCTCACCTCTGGAGAACCTCCCCTGCCACGCCAAGTGTCCTACAGCCACCCCTGACCACGCCAAGTGTCCTACAGCCACCCCTGACCACGCCAAGTGTCCTCCCCTCCAGCAATGTTTTTTTCAAGTCATTGGGTTCTGTGGATCGTGTATTGGGGGCCCTGGTAAGGGATGTTTTTTTTCTACTGAGCAACATACAAAAAGCATTGCTTTTTTTTTAAAAAAAGGAGAGTGTTTTAAAAAATTAAAAAAAACACCAACCCAAAACCCTCTAGGTAGTGGAAATATTCTGTATGCAAATAGACAACTAGCACGGGTAGGTAGCTCAATAAATGGGAAAACATAATTTCCACACTAAGTCTTGTAAATAATATAAAATTAGAGGCCTTAGCCCATCAAATGCAAATACATATTTTAAAAATATTTTTCAATTAAATATAACCTAAATGAGTGCACATCTCTAGAGAGATAAGAATACTACTGCCTTCCTACTGGTAACAAAAATTTAAATACTTTGCATATAAACAAAATCTTTGTTGTTGAGTCCAAGCTTACTTACTCTAAAGCAAGGATATTCTTAATACTTTTTTTTTCTTTTTTTTTTAATTTCTTCCCATAGAATAAACTGTAAGAACCACTCTTCATTCATTGACCAGACTGGGCTGGCGTGTATCACAGCAACACCCCCAAATTTAAGTAGGAATATTGCATGCACCTTTTTCCTTCATTTACTTACACCCGCTACAAGAACAAATCATCCACTTTTCATCCTTCCTCCCAGGAGATGTTACGCTGAACGCGAGGTGTGAGCCTTTGCCCCACACACCCCCCAGCCCTGAAGTCCAGTCGATGATGAAGGGGTGAGTGTTTCGAGCCGGGCTCCAGCGGCGAGACCCCCGAAGGAGCAATCCCTGCTCCCTCCCTCGTGGGCGGCAGAGCCCCACGGAGACGTGGTGTAAGACGGGAAGAGGGCTGCTCGGGTGGCTGGAAGGGCTCTCCCAAGGGGGAGGACGGCGGCTGCAAGCCCAATTTGCAGTGGCCTCCTCCTCGGCATCTGGTGTTCCTCCAAACTCCTGCTGAGCCCTGAGCGAGCCGCTGCCGGGCTGGCTCTGCGGCTGAGCAGATGTTCCAGAGGTGCCAGAGCCGGGGCAGCAGCAGCTCTGGCTGAGCCAGCACAGGTACCACCTCCCTCTGCTTGGCCACCGGCCCTGGGACTCCAAACGGGTCCCCCTGAGGGTGGCAGGTCCCTGCCTTGGCCACAGGCTGCGGCCACGCTGCTCCCCACGGCTCGGCACCCCTCTGTCCTGCTCAGGGCTCAGGGTTTTGGAGATCAGAGACACAGGAGGCAAAGAGACACTAAAGGAGACGGGATCACCTTCAGCTCCTCAGCTTCGGGGATTGCTAACCTAAGGGGAAAAGCTGAATTGACTCAAGATCCAGTATGCAGCTCTACGAAAATGCATAGTTCATAGGTGTATACATTCATTTCCAAGGATCACAGGAAGGTTCTTTGTTCTGCAGTTTCATCGCCATCTGCTCTCAACAGAAACACCCCCCGACCCAGCTCCGGGAGAGCAGTTAAACACAGCTCAGGAGTGAACGGTAGATGAATAGCATTTCCCAAATAAAGAATTAGGTTCTTTTTCTTCTTGCTTTTTGGAGATAATTTTAAATAGTTTTTCATTCAAAGACTGTTGTTTCTGTAATAACGTATAACAGATTTTTGGATTTCGAGAGGTTCCAATTCAACCAGGCTCTGAGGTTTATTAACAAGTATAAGCCCTGTAAGACAGACAAGAAAACCAACAGAAATCTGGTTTTAACTATGGTGTGAGAGCTAGATTAAAACGTGATTCTCTTAAAAAGCTGAAATTCTACGAGTTTGCTCACTTTTGCTTTTACTTCAGCTCACACTTTGGAACCTAGCCGCTTCCCATGAGGAATGTCTATTGTCCTGAGCATTCCTGGACACACGACAGCAATGTGCCAGGCGGGATGGGCTTAAAAACAAGGAGAAATCCTTGGTTTAAATGATGTATTTTAATCTTGTTTTCCATTTGTGCTTTTTCTGAAAAAAACCTGCTTTCTCACTTGTGATACGTACTAAAACACATTTACTTTGTTAAAGTCAAAATGGAACTTTAACAAAGATCGCTCCTTTTTGCTAATCAAGATGTTCTATAAATATTTAATTCCACCATGAATTGACTTTGTTCACGATACTTCACCTTCATGTTTCATGTTCTTAATTTTTACTTAGGGGAAAAAAAAGGTTAATGCACTTGTTAGATGAGTTAGATTCTTCCTTGCAATTTTTATTCAATCATAGCTACGAAAATTGTACAAAAGCATTTTTGAAACTAGAAAAAATAGAATAATCAGATAATCGGGATTCATAAGGAGGAGAGTAAATTTATCGAACCGTATTTTGCCATCTCAGTGAAGAAACACTGCCTGTAGCGAGGGGAATTGATCATTCACTGGGAAATAAAAAAGCAGAATTGTTTTTTTCCATACAATGACTATCGGAAGTGCGAGAGGATGAGATTTGCTCATTCTAAAATCCAGTGACCAGAAACAAGCTATTCATTACCTGAATTACTTGAGTAACTTCAGAAAAAAATAATCCTTCTTGATTTTTTGAAAAAGTTACTCTGTCCAAAGCTGGTTTAGTGCATTAACAAACTCAGGAACTAGTGCTCAGAAACCAGTACTTCAGTAGCCTTCCTTTCAAGTGCAATACTTTCTTAGTATTTCAACTCAATCATTTTCATATACATTTAGGCATTAATATACACATTGCTGATCTTGAAAATATTTTTAATTTAAGAATACAATTTGAAATGTTTGGAGCATCATGGCTTGTACTGAGAATGACTCCCTATGTATCTGAAGGCTATGGGAAGTGCTCTTGGTGCATCAGGCAGAACCAGCTCGGATGCAGACACACAGCTTTTAACACTTTTCTTCATACAAAGTAACAGCAAAATCCTTAGAGGAGTTTTGGAAAGCCCAAGTCTGTATGTTTTTGATATAAACACTAAAACAGTGGCAACAGACAGCACAGACTTTTTGACAAGTTACGGTCAGCTCTGAATTCTGGAGTTGTCCCCGGCTGCAGGGAGGCAGCGGGAGCTTCACAAAGGTCTGCAGGGCGGTGTTTTGTTGTTCCGTGGAATTTTTACCTTAAGAACAAGAAACGGAAAAGCACCTGCTGCCAATAAGGAAGTTTTTTGCCATGTGCAAGTCACTGGCAGGGTGGGAGTACCTTCTCTGCCCCCGCTATGCCGGCCCCAGAGGGCACAGTCCCATGGGACTGCAAACAGCGTTGGGCACAGCTCGAGCCTCCCCTTGGGCTGCCCTGAGACCCCACACGGAGAGTGACACCAGTCAGGCCACCCGGCCCTTAGTGGTGCTGCCCAATGGGCCCGTGGAGCCGGCCGGTTCCTGCTCCGGCTCCTCAGCCAAACACAGACGGGGTTTGCAGAGACACCCTGTGCGTGGTGCAAAGGCTTTAAACTTGGGTCCTTTTCACAACTGCAAGACCTGAGCAGCGCTCACCTCTGCGGTGGAATGCCTCGGGGACACTAATCTGTGCTGTCTCTTCAGCACAGGTGTCATGGTGCCACCACCGAGAAGCACGCAGCTTGTGTGACCCTGGCACTGTGTGACCCTGGCACTGCGCTCGCCTCGCTCCGGGGTCTCTTAGTCCCTGAAAGGCCACCACAGCTTTACAGTGTGCAGAAATCACAGCACTGTCAGAGTCGGAAGGGACCTCTAGAGACCATCCAGTCCAACTCCCCTGCCAAAGCAGGGTTGCCCAGAGCACATCACTCAGGAGCATCCAGGCAGGGCTTGAAGATCTCCAGAGAAGGGGACTCCACACCCTCCCTGGGCAGCCTCTTCCAGAGCTCTGCCACCCTCACCCCAAAGAAGGTCTTCCTCACATTGGAGTGGAACTTCCCATGGTCCAGCTTGTGCCCGTTGCCCCTCCTCCTGTCACTGGGAACCACTGGAAAGAGTCCGGCTCCATCCTCCTTCAACCCACCCTTTAGAACCTTGTCAGCATTACTAAGGTCTCCCCTCAGCCTTCTCTTCTCCAGGCTCAAGAGCCCCAGCTCTCTCAGCCTTTCCTCATCAGGGAGATGCTCCAATCCCTCCATCATCTCTGTTGCCCTACGCTGGACTCTCTCCAGCAGTTCCCTGTCTCTCTTGAACTGGGGAGCCCAGAACTGGATTACTCAGATCCAGTAGATCTTTTGGAGGCGAAACTGAAGCTTGATTAAAAATGGCAAGAAGACAGATTTGCAAGTCAAGGTGAGACTGTCGTGCTGCTGGAGCAGTGGTTAGCTTTGACTTTTACCTAGGGATGAAAAAGCAGAACATCTGAAAGTCTCTTAAAAGGAACTGGGGACTCTGGGAGGTGGCTGACGAACCAGGGGTTTCACACCATGGTGTCAGGGACACCAGAGCTGTGCATGGTCCGTGCACACACGTCCCACCAGCCTGGCAGAGGGGAGCCCAGGAAGGACTCACCCAGGGAAGGAACTGAGGCCATCGCTGTCTCTCCTTCTGCCCCGTTAGTGCTGTGCTTCTCCTCCAGGCACTGCAGACTTCAACTGTGCTAGGTGCAACTTGGAATGAAGCGTTTGGACAAAGCAAAAAAGATCTTTATTTTTCAATATACTCCACAAGATCAGCAGGGACTCTGTGCAGGGGCAGAGTAGCTGTTCTTTGTTTAAAGCGTTGAAACTGGCACTTAAAACTTCTTCAGCTAAACCACGTCCCATAGAATTAGGGCTTTGAGGTTAACACCAAAACCAGAGGGAAGACGAGTACTTCATGAGCTCTTTTAGGAACAAGAAGGTTGTCTTCAGGACACTAATTCCCAAAATTAGAAGGGATGAAGGCAGGAAAAAACAAATGGAAATACCATTGTCCACCTGAAGTGGGCCTGTAAGAACCTGGACAGCTGCTGTTTGGAGCAGGAAAGTACAAACTGGCCAAGAGCTTTTAGTGGTATCTTGGACTTGCGGGAGCTCAGCCCCTCCGGAAGGCGAGGGGCTTCTCAGCCTGTCCAGCATTGCATTAGCCTACTCCATAACTCATCTCTTTGGTAATTAAGTTAAACTGATTTCAACTTTCCTCTTAACCCAGCTTATTAAATAGTTTTATACTTCTTTACACTAGACTACGCTAATTTTTTAAGACTCGTATCAATTAAGCTAATGCGCGTTTCGCATATAAGCAAATCCAATGTCTTCAACTTAGTCTCCTGCTGATTCATATTCCATTTTAAACCACGCAATCCATGAATGTGTTGAATTTACCAAATGGGAAATCATTTCAGAAGCTATAATATTTCTCAATGTATCATTAAAAATGTCTCTGACCTAAATAGGGGTTTTTTGCTGTATTTCATGGAACTTGCATTTTTATATGAACATCTTAGTTCCACGGTTAATTTCTAGTTTAAACTAGATTAACAAAGCCTTTATTGTTTTGTATATCAAAAATACGCGGCCCAACAAGTGAAAAAATACACAAAGTGCAATGCAGAGCAAATTAAAACTCAGTAATTTTACACTGAGTGAAAGAGGAAACGCTCCGATTGTAAAAATAATAACTTAGAAAAAATGTTTTTAAAAAAGAACTTACATTGACTTTATATTCTCCAAAACAATATTTGATAGGAAACAAAGGAAGAACAATGTATGTGGGCAGGTATTTCCCTTTTGGGACTGAAGCGAGATAAAAAGTTGCACAGATGTAAATACTGCAGTCTTCTGCAGGCAGGGTGTGTCAGAAATCCCACACTCATAAAAACCGGGCAATTGGGCTTGTGCTTTCTTACAGCTGCTTAACTTGTGCTAAATTCACCCCCTTCTACGATGGGAATACTTCTCCTATATGAAATAATACACAAGTAGCAGATTACAAGAAAACGTAATTGCTTTTTTCAGCGTTTAAAAACACGTAGTGCAATTGATGCTGACAGTTATCCCTTCCGTTCCCTGAGGAAGCTTTACCTTTTCCCTGGCATTCCCACCGCTGTTACACCGAGCTGTAATGAAAAGAGGCTGAGACACTGCACTACCCAAGCCGCTGAGGACCTTTCCTACTTGCTACTGCATCTGGGTAAGAAGTGCACCCTGGTTTTCTGTGGCCGTACAGAGATCACATCTCCCCACCCCACGTAAACCTTGCCCTGCCCGAGATTTCCCTGAATAACATCAGCCTGGCTCCAGGATGCCCCTGGGGTCGGGGAAGGGGCAAAGCCCAGTACGGTTCCTTTTCATGTCCCTTAACTCCTCCAATATTTGCTTTGGAAAACCATGGCACAGCTAAGATGCAGTCTTAAGACTCATTGCATGTAGGATCACTGATCTAAATCCCCCCCATTTTTTTTTTTCCCCCTGTAGACCCCATCTCATACCAAAATCAATGCTGTTTCAGTGGAATTGTAGCAGCGCTGAGCAACCAGCCGTTAGTGGAGCTCTCCTGAGCTGCTGTAGGAGCACGTGCAACTCCAGACCCTTACCGAGACTCCAGCCGGGGCAGGGTGGGAGGAAGGCAGGGATATCGTGCCTCCCGTATGAAGAGCTACGAACCCAGCAAGTCATACACTGCTCTAGCCTTTAGGCATTTTATATGGACCTACACTTAGAGGACAGCTTCAGGCCAGCACAACCCAGGATGTTTCTGCCTAGGAATGTCTCTGCCAGGGGGTAGGAGCAGCTCCCTCTTTCCACAGTAGCTCAGGCTTACGCCAACTTAAACTGCTGTGGAACTACAGTGCTAGGTGAAACGTAGAGATCTGAATCTAAACTAGTATTCCCAAAACATCATGACTAACAAAGATATCTCACTCCTTGCAAACGCAGAGGGGGCTGGTGCTGTGTCAGAAATGCCACTAAAAGTGATGGGGCTGATAAAACACTCGCTCAGCAAGTGGAAGAGTTGGAAAGAGCCTCCTTCACCTGGGGGTCAATCTCACATTGGCCAATTTTTAGGGTTCTTTGCTGGGTGCCAGCAAGCCTTGGGAATAGAATGTAGTTAAGGTTGAGGGCTCTGGAAGAGCCCAGACGGGAGCACGGTCCCACCGGCCGGTTGGGGAGCTGCAGCACGGCTCTGCAAGGCGGAAAACCACCACTTCTCATTTCAGCTCTGACAACACTGCAATTTACTCAATGACCTGTATCACAAACGTTCTCTAACATTTTTAATCTCTGAAAGAAAGAATATTCTTCAAAAGAGCATTCAGTACTGTGGGTGACGGATGAGTGCAGAGAACCCGCCCTGCCCCAAGCCAGACACAACAAGCTCCAGCACTTAGAAGAAGAGATCCACAATTTCACACTCCCAGTTGCAGTGGAAATAGTGACACAGAGGAAAACCCAAGTGCCTTCGCTCTACAAGTGCGTGAGCAATCCTAGGCGATGCACTTACTCACAGGAATCGAAGCACAGAATCACAGAATCGTCTATGTTGGAAGGGACCTTTAAGATCATCTAGTCCAACCATCAACCAAATAATCACAACTCTCCTGAGAAAACCCATAATGCTTCAAGAGCTCCGCTAGTTACAATGCTATCTACATTTTGCTCTGAACTGTGTAACAGGACTTTTTATCAGGCTTGTAATTTATTAAAAAAAACCAAAACAACAAACCCCACAACCCTCCCCCCACCCCCAACTAAAAAATTTCTGTAATTGACTGCTTTAGAGTAGTTTCCTCCTACCGGGATCCAATTCTGAGCGGTTTTATTTCAGGTCATACCTGACTGGTTCAAGCCTCTTTCAACTAATGTCTCTAAATGTGAGTTTGTCCTTTGGCCCTTTGCTGGCAGTCAGTCAAACAGGGAAACAACCAAAGAGCCTTCTGTTCCACAGATCTTATTATTTCTGCCTTTCAGTTAATTCTGAGCATAAGACAGAAACAGTAAGAGAGATGGGAAAATGATGTGTATGTCATTATTTAACAGCAAAAAAAAAAAAGTGTAAGAAAGCAAGATACACCATACTTGGCAACCTGTATTCTACTGACCCCGTGGTGCAGATGGAGAGAAGACATATGTGAGCGGAGCTTTTAGTTTGATTGTTCAAACCCCTTTCATAACGAAACAACAGACCCTCGATGTCATCTTTTCCTACACAACCTTCTGCTTGCATGAATTCTCCCCACAAGTTGGAGCAGACCATGTTATATGGTTTCACTCAGACTGTAGAGTATGACAAAGAAATCTCTCCATTAAAAAAGTTGTTTTCAAAAGAACACAATTTCAAGCCAAGTATTGGCAATTTAGGAAAGTCTTCACAATCAGAATACAAACAAATAAAACCCAACAATAAAATGGAAGAGACAAACAAGCACCAAACACTGAAGTAGGCATTTTCATGATATCATGGGAAATTTCAGACTAAACTATCTCTGTAACCAAGGGCAATATAGCTTTTTCTTTCAGTAATCCAGAATTTGTATAGCTTTCTAATGGTGTTTCAGGTTACTTGTGCCGTGTAAAACAACATACCATTAATTCTATGTGATTTACAATTCCCCCTCTCCTCCGTTTGGTTCTTAGGAAATTCCAAATCCTGTTTCATAATGTATAATAAAATGGTTATAAAATTATATCCACATTATCATTTCAGAGAGGTAATAAGATCCCAGTGCTATAAAAGTCAATTTTAAAAGAGTGCACATTTTGCAGTGATGTACAAACACACACCACTTGTTTCCATAATTTAGCCCTTTGTAAGTATTGCACCTCATTAATAAAGCTACTGTCGATTTTCTTTTAACACTATAAATTACACATAGACAATATCAGTTGTGGCTTAAAAGCACAGTACTCCCTAAGTTTTCAGGTAAACTTATATATTTCCTTGCATACTCAGAGCTCCTATGCCTCCAGTTGCCTGAAGGAGTGTTGAGCATACAGGGAATAAAGATAAAACTATATAAATTTATATAACGTGACCTGCTTGTCATGCTTTTTTTTTTTCCTAATGTGCTCAAATAAGTTCCTTTGAGCTTGATGGCAAATGACACCTTTTACAAACCTAAGCTATGCTTTCACATGCAGAAATGTACAGTTAAACTTGTCTTCTTTCTCGCTTTCCCTTTGCAATGCAAAAAGAAAATAATTTAAAAAAGAATTTTCTAAATTTGTCTGGTTTTCTAAATATAAGATAAATTGCATAAAATCAGAAAAAGATAGATTGTCTTACAAAGTGCATATTTTGAACAAAGCTGGAACAGTATCTGCAGTTGCCAAGGCCTGATTTCAGAAGAGCATAAAAACGTGTGCCCAACTTTAGAAACAAGGACAGTCCCATCAACAAGTGAAGTTAAACTCACACTTGAGCGCTCTGATGAATCTGAGCCCACATTTGATTGTTGGGATACCAGTAGTTCTACCTTCGCGCAGCCCTGCCTGCTAATTTATAGATTATGTGCACCCCTTTCCTGAAAGATTTGTTGGCATCACTATAAGAATTAATTACTACAGTTAAATACTGATACTAAAAATTCTGATGCCAGGTGCTATTTACATTTTTAGATCCTAATATGTAAGATTCCGATTTTTCTTCAGTAAATATTTGGGAATTTGCAGAACGGAGTCCCTGGACACAGGAAAAAGAGTTGATAGGAAAAATTATTATGGAACAAAAATAATTTCTTTACGTACAAATGAAGAAAAACTTGAGAATTTCCATAGGTATTTCTTCTAAATACATGGTTCACTAAAAACCTTGGGTTTACTGAAATTGATACTTTTGCAGATATGAAAAAAAAAAGAAAAAAGTAGTGGCATGTTTTCTTTTAATTTCATCTAGAATTAGCACTTCGCAAACTGGAGTACTCAACACCTCAGATATCATGCTACCATATTATTTTTTTGCTTGCTGAAGTAATTTGTTAAGAAATAATCCAATTTGAGATAAAGCATGCTTTGACCAAGCAACTATAAACAAGAAGCCTTTATATTTACAGTAGATCCTGAAAAGATTTATACAAATGCATAGATTTATATTATAATTAGGTTATGGTTCAAGCTAATTTTATCTATTTTTGTATCATCTAACCTGTTTTGGTTTTTTTTTTTCTATTTGGAACTTCATAAGCTATGATATTAAGTTAGACCACAGTCACTAATTGGTGCCTTGTTCTAATTTTAATGACATATTGTTCTTTAAATTTTGCCCAGAAGAGGAAAAAAAATATTAAATACTTAGCCATCTTCCATTCAAATAAACCTACATCCTGCCTTTACAGCCCTGTTATGTTGCCTGAGGAAATCTGTCTTAACTATCTTTTTGGTTTTTTTCTGTCTTCCCAAGGTAGTTTTTTTACAAACATTTCAGTAACTTTTGTTTATCTGAGCATTACACAACATACACTAATTGCTGCAGGGTGTAACATACGAAGGTAAATCAGACCTAAAATCAAACCTGACTTTTTTAAGAGGATTGGCAAATAGTAAACACTAACATTCAAACACCTGAAAATTTTGAGTCCATCTTTAGCATTGAATTACATCAAGAACTCGGATTTAATCTCGAAACCCTACTTGGTTAGTATAATCTTGTCTATACACCCAAGTAACAGGAAAGGTAAAACAGCACTTCTACTGCTAAAATAATTTTCCTCAAGGGTGTATTAGAGATTTCACACTCATATTCAAACATAGAAGGAAAAGAATTCTTGGTCTTAAGACGTGTTAAAAATAAGCAGAACACTGGCTTGTTACTAAATTTATCCATTCCCTTACAGTCCATCATCCAACTGGCCACATGAATTCTTGCTGTGACTATGAGCAGGCACAAGAGCAATCTGCATTTTTATTTAGCTTGGTGCTATCAGAAGCGGACTGATTTCTGTTGTCAGGGTCTATTCTGAATTGCTATTAAAAATGCTCTGGGTGAAGCACGAAGCACATGATTAGTGTTTTTCATATTGAGGAATAAACTCAAAAAGCTGCCAGTGGAAGGTACGCATCTTCTTTAATCCTGCATTTGGGTGGAAGTGAGAGCACGGTCCGTGCGAAAGCACTGCAGGCTGAGCTGGAAAACCCAGCCCAAGTGGGCACTGCCAGCTACAGGTGCTCACTGCCCTTCTGCAATCTTGAAGCTTCTCAAGCTCCACTTAGATGCAGAGAAGCAGATACAGAGTGTATTTAAACCCTCGGCTTGCTTCATTTTTTCTCATGTCTTACTTCCTAGCTGTTTTGCTAAAAGTGCCAGAAAACTCTCCTGAACTTACACCAGAAGGCAATCTATGCTGAGATGCTTTGCAACAGCCCACAGTTATCTACCAGAAAAAGCCCGACAAATGCAGATTAAATCCCATCCTTCGTCCAGGTCTCAGTTCTAGTGCTACCACCTTACAGGAAGATTGAATGAAGCGTAAATTAAGACCAAGATGAGACTTTACAAAGGTTTCCTTCTCAAGATATTTCTAAGAAAAGGCACAGCACAGCTTTGTCCAACACATGACTGAAGTTTGCCCCAAAAGATACAAGCCAGCCTCTTCTGTCTCTGCACGTGGCTACCAAGCTTCTAATTTGATGTCTGTTTCTGAGATGGCATTTCAACATATTTACAGGCAGGAGAAGAAAGAAGTTGCTTTGTATTGCCACACTTACAGCGTTTGTCCTGCGTTCTCAGGAGGCACTCTGGCTGGTCCCAGGCCATGGCAACAAACAGAAAACCGTGCCAACTCACTGAATTGGAATGAACGGGGGAAAAAAATGGCAGTGACAAGGACATCTGGGATAGTGCATGGAGTTGGAACCCGTTCTTCCATGCAGGTCCTACAAGAAGTTCTGGCTAAAGTTTTGCCTCCTGTTGTGTCGCCTACCTAGTCGTTACCTTAAAAAATGAATGGGAGATGGAATGAAGAAAGCGATGTCAGTGATAGCGAAGAGGTGCAAGGAATCTGTAGATCATTAGAGAGCGCACATTTGTACCAGCCTAATGATCTGGAAAAAGTAATTCAACAGATAGGCATTCCGCTCAGACTGTCCACACAACCAGGGCTTACAGACCTGGCTTACATGACGACGGATACCTGCTAGGTGACAACTGGTATTGGTTAAAAGTAAGTGTAAACCTGCAAATTGGAATGGCTGAGTTTTTGCTGACTTTGCATCTTGTGCATCCTGTTACATTTGTGCAAGGCACTAGAGAGTCAGGCACATTGTTCTGGGTGGAAAGCGTTGTATGACTAAGATGATCTGCGTCTGCAACACCCAAAAGCTTCATAAAGGAGCAGTTGGAGCAACAGCCACATTTCAAAAACTGCCATTAAAATTTCCCACTTCTGAAATGATCTTCTTTTCCAGATCTTTTGGGGAATGGGGAAGTGGGAAATAGCGTTGTTATAGCAAAAAAACTCCTGAAGAAAAATATTTGGGGTCTATACAGTTAATCTCCACTCTGATACTGATGTTGGTAATTTCTGTTACCAGCATCAATACTAATAAGCGGTTAAACTCAATAAAATCCGTTTTTATATCTCCAGGGGAAGCTCTGGCTCTTGACATAAATGAACCCATGTCCAAATCCCTGCAGCACACAAAGACTGCCTGATGCCTTCAAGGCTGCTCCTTCTGCCTTCGGCGGGAGGTCAGAGACAGTGACCGACCTCCCAGAGAGACAACAAAACCAGGGGAAATGGCATGTACCAGTGACGATACCAAAGCATCCGGGCCAGCCTTTCCTCGGGAAAACAGAGAAATGTGAGTCTTTTGGAGAGGCTGGCGCAGCAGCGTGACATGAATCAGATGGCAGGAGGACAGCGATGCAGCTTAAAGCAACACCGAAGCCAGAGACCGTAAAAGGGCGGAGGTTATTCATTCCAAGGCTTCGCTGACATTTCTTTCTGTGCCGGGTGTGCCGGGAGGGCGAAGGGGATCTCGGCGGGTGCCAAAGTGCTTGTGCCACGTGAAGGAACACGAGTTGGAAGCACGAAGCGAGTAGGGAATGCTTCGTGCAGGTCCAGGTGGCCGTGCCATCTCGCCATCGCTGGCCACGGATGAGACACGGTCACTCGAGGAGTGCCTACTTCTGAATCAACATGCCACAGCCATAACATGCAAAACTGATTTAATATAAACTGCTGGTTAAATGTTGTGTAAAAATACTGGTAATTTAGCTTTGTCCTAGCAGGATTTATCAACTATCTTCTGTCCTCCATTTTGTTAACACCCATTTTCTATCCTGGTTTTTCTGTGCCTATATAAAATCCGTATCAAATCTGTACCAGAGGGCAATCTGGTCTGGCAACATAACCATTCTGCCACGCAGAAATTTATAAAGAATCATCTTATTACAATAATTCGTAAAGTGCCCTCAGGAAAGGTGCTCATAATGCCGTAACACTATAGAAACAGTATACAATCTGATACATTATTGTCAAAAACAATCCTCCAAAATAAAAAAGGGAAAATATAAAACGAGGGGAACAACAAATATGTAGGCAAAAACTGCCAGTCGAACAATAGTCAAATTAATTATGGAACACTTTAAAATTAGTCTTGGAGTGCTTATAAAAATGTGGGGGGGGCAATTTGGCAGGAGTATCTTGGAAAAGTCCCAAATGTCCTAAGTTCTACCAAAGTAAATACACCGTCAGCAAGCTCAGTGTTTGAAGATGAAATGACTATGAAATACTATGAGGTATTTTACCATGGTAACTGAAAAAAAATACAACATCCAAAGAAAACCCATGACCCACATTTTACTAAGAGCAAAGACAATCAAACAGTGGCTATGTATATCCAGCAGTATTAAAAAAATAATATATATATTCATATATATATATAAAAAGAAAACAATCCTTCTCCTCCTCTCTCTGCTGATATACAAAAATACACACACAGTTATGTGTATATATTTCAGGGTCTTACTAGATTTCAGAGTCTATTTTCCTTTTTTTTTTTAAATGATTTAGGAACATAATTGGGCAAAAAAAAATCCAGTAATTGCGTGCATGCAAGCATATCTTGCCACTTGTGCATGTAAATTACACAATTTGTAAACAACCGCAGAAATAGCATGCTCAAATTAGGCATCTGATTGCCCAATTAACTTGTTCAAAGACAATCAGATGATAACCTTCAGTAGCTCCTATTATAAATTTTACTTCTCAGTGCTACTTTCCTGAATTCATAGTGTATATTCTAAATAACTGCATTGTTATTTTGTGCTTTTACATAGGCATAAGCAGTGATGCATGCTTAATAAAGCTACCAAGTGAACTTTGGACTGGATTTTAGAAAACTGTTTAGATATTTAAAGTCCCCTTATTTCAGTGAGAATGAGCCAGCTTAACAATTAAAAAAGAAATATATCTGGTCTAATTTAAAATGGTATAAAAAACCCAACAAAGAAACAGGAATTTGTGGGCCTCCATGCCTCTATTAATAGGCAAAGTTTTGCTTCTGTGTCTTTGTTTGATTTTTTTAAGGTGTCTTGTTTTCTTTACTAGGCAAGCATTGTTTAACCATATACATTCATATCCTAGTAAATCTTTACTTTATTTTTGTGCTGAAATAATTGTTAATTAATGGTAATTTGATACAACATGAGATAGAACACCAGCTTGCTGCATTCAGGTGTATACTTTCTAATGGACAGAGAAACTAAAGTACCCAAATCTATCCAAGTACTGCAAGTAGAGAAACTTTGTAATTAGTATATCAAAATGAGTCAAGAAATGGACTTTTACCATAAATACGTTGCTCCTTTGCTGTTATACTTCCTTTTCTGAGATGATGTTGTGGAAAGGGGGTATTTTCTTTTTTTCCACCAATTTTTTGCATCAAATAAATCTTAGCAACTTTAAGAGCTGGGGGGAACGGGTAAAGCAGAGCAAACCATTATCTTAACAACAGTCTCTCAAATACGAGAAAAGAAAGCAAGAGCAGAACTGCTGGGCTGGATCGTGTCCCTGAAGAGGTTCAACATATAATCCTGGTGGCTGCATTTACCAGTTCTTTACATGCCTCCTGCAGCAACAGATGCGCTGGTCCCACTCTTCCTCCTCCCTCGGGAACAGGAGAGCTGTAAGAAAACCTACGGGAGCCCCATTCTATTCCTAAGGGTTTCAATCAAGCATCTTGATTGAAGCATCTTGATTGATTGAATGGAGGGATTTCTTCCCTCAACTTCTTGTTGTGACAATACCTGATGGTGACTTTCCATTGCTGCTTTTCTTCCTTAAGAGGATCAAAATCCAATTTGGTACTTAAATGATTTTGTTCCACTCCATTGGTCTGTGCTCAGTTTAAAAATCTTCCAGGAGTGCTGCTTGTCCTTGCAAACTCAGACTTTGCTTTTCTCTATAAACAAACGAGAAAATCCCAACTCCTCCCCACATCCCCTTTCCAAAAATATAATATAATCATGATCATTTGTATTGGGAGAATTACTTAGCAGTCTCCAGTCTTAGTACAGCTTTTGTTGAGTAAACTGTAGCTTATACGACTCAGAAGTGTTTATTAGAAAGCTTTCAAAAAGAGATCTTCATTTCAGGAAAAGAAAAAATTGTTCAGTTTAGCAAATACAGATGTTCACAGCACAGAGACTGAAATGGTTAAAAATGATCCTAAGGAGCAAGTAGCTCAGAGTTAGCAAAAAAATTAACTTTTTCCTTTCTTTTACAGAAAAACACTAATAGCTGCTCTGGTTTCCATACTTAGTAAGACAGAATTTTGTTGTATGTTCTTGGTTTTGCTTTTTTTTTTCCTCTATTGCTCCACACAGGTTTTGATTAGTGCTTCTCCTTGGCTACAAATGCTTCACTTTGAAATACAAAGCTCTTGTTAAAAAAACCAAAACACCCCAAACACACCCCACACCCCGCACGCCCCCCATCACTGGAGAGAAAACGGGAAGTATGGGAAGTGATACAGTGCAGCTGCAGCAATCTGGTTCTGCTGTTGTCCTCCCCCATCCCCAGATCCTCTGCATAATTGCAATCTTTAGTCGATGAACCTTTGGCAGGCCTTCTTCCACCGGCAGGCAGTGCACCACATATCTCTGTTCTCCATCCCATAGACCTTCCGACACTTTTTCCCCTCCCCTCTAGGCTTCCTGTCAGAGAGAAAGGGAAGCTGGTTAACAAGATGCTTTCACAGCTTTGCTGTATCACCCTAAGATCAGGACAATAATCTCAATGGAGTGCAGCAGGCAGAGAACTTCACAGGGATTTGGGTTGGTTTTGAATCACTGAGAGCTGATGAAGTAGAGAGACATATGAAGTAGCGAGACATAGAGAAGCCTCATCTGGCTTCTACGGCCTCTGAGGCAGCTGCTGAGCCCACTCCTCTGCTCCAGGGCTGATCCCAGGAACATCCAGCCCTGACTTGAGCTGGCTACTAAACCCGGTAGAGATAAATGGTATTTTAGCCAGTTGAAGTGCCAAGCTGTAATGGGCAGGCACAGCTATTCTGCAATGCAGTCCGGGTCACCTCAGGCAGAAAGTCCTCTCTGCTTTAGAGCTGCGGTACAAATAGCTTGCGTAGCTCTGAGCAGCAGACCCTGACCACCAGCAGGCAGCAGCTATGCAGAAGAAGGGAAAAGCTACCAGCTCCCTTCCCGCACAGCTTGGTCTGAGCCCACTGACTGAAAAACAACAAAGGGACTGAAACCAAGTTTTAACCCTTCCCATCATTTGCAGCACATTCACGTGTGCTCCTTCCTTCTCTGTCATCTCCAGCGTCAGCAAGGCAGGCAGCACCTGCTTTTACAGCTATAACCATTGTCATGTTTTCCATCTTAAAACCACACTCAGAAGTTCACAAGTTTAGAAAAGATTGAAGTCACCGTTAAAATGGAACTTTTTTATTCAACACATAGCAAGCCAGCAAATCTGAGGAGCAATGTCACAAGTAACCCAACGCTCGCTACAGCAGCGCCATCTGACCTAGCCTCTTTAAGTAATTGTTTAATATGCCTATTACGTGCTGCACGGCACCCACGGGAATTGCCTGGTGATTCCTCTCTGCATTTTTGATTACTGAACATTCATTAGCCGGCATAACCCATGAACTGGGAAGATCCTAAGTTTGGTTTGTAGCATATACAATGATCCGAGAGTCATAAAGGAAATGAAAAGCATGAAATCTTCCTTTTGTCTCATTTTAGGCTACAGTCATCTTTAGGACTGTGAGAAATAAGGAGTTCCTTTACTGTAAGAAATTTAGCATCACAGTTTGACTTTTTAACATAACGTTTCAAACACTTTTTAGGCAGATTCTGGTCAAACATCGGTTAGCTTTAAGCTTATGTCTAGGAAGACAAGGTATAAAAAGCTTTGCTTTGATTTTTTTTCTAGTAAGATATGGTTTCTTACAATTCAGCTGAAACCAAATACCATCCTGACTGAATGGTGATGAACACTCAAGGCAGCCCAACCTTTCAGGGAAAAAAAGCGAAGCCACATAACGAAGGTCAGATGCTTCAGCTAGAGCAGTGAATTTGGGCAGGACTGCTATACGGGGCAATTTAGATCTGCCTCTGAACTCCAGACACGCCTGGCATGAGGCCGGCAGTTTTGCTCTACAGTCTGCCTTTTTCATTTCCCAACAGCTCCCTTTTCCCCCAGACTTTACCTTTGATGGCAATGAAAAGCAAAATAGGTCCAGAATGCTTAGGGTTCTAGTAAGAAACTGCATTACAACTGCAATCGTGGTTGGTGTTTTTTTTTTGTTTGTTTCTTTGGCTGCTGATATCTTATCTGCTGAAGGCCCTCTAGGTCGTGAGGCTGCTGGCCTGTCAGCAGGAGCTAATGGTCCCATACCTCAAGCCAAATGCTACTCTAGGCGGTGATGAAAGAACTGTGTGAGACTGTTTCTGCTCTCCACTCCCTGCAGGACGATTATGAGTTGGTGAGACCTGTCAATACAGACAAAAAAGCTGCTTACGAAGAACATACACATAGGAATGCAGTATAAACACTTTTCCCAGAAAATGCAGTTCATGATGCATGGTGGAAAGGTTATTATATAACATACAACATAAATAAGTTGTAGATCTATTTAGAAAGATGACCATTTAGCATTAGGTACATTATATTAGTTCCATTATGTTTCCCTGTACTTCCAGTCATCCAAAAGGAGCAAACCAGAACACAGATCAGCATCAATTCAGGTTTTGGGAAACACACAAAAAGCATTCATTCTTATTTAAGAACTCTGAATAGCTCTCACAAAAAATTTCTCCGATTTAAACAGAGAAAGTAACTGGAAAAATTAACTCTGGCCTGTGCTGAGATCAATACCAATAACCCCCCTGTGAAATAAAAGGGTTTTCACTCGTTCCTCCTGCCTCTTTGTGGAGAGACAGCCTCAGAGAAGGGGCTTTGCTGCGGGGCAGTTACAATGCAGCCTCGAGGTTTTCCTAGGAGCGCAAGGCAGCCCTTCTGAGCAGGGCTGCTAACAAGATGTACCGGATTATTTCCTTTATTCTGCAATGTAAATCTCCTCAGCAGGTGTCCTCCTCTGTGAATGTTCCTGTGTGAAGGGTGCGCTTTGGTCTTCTGACTTTCCAAATAAGCCTCCTACATGAGCCTGGGGGTTGGCAACATTATTTGAGTGATCACGTGGCCTTAAGCTTGGATTTAAATAATTCCTAAATTATTTACTGATAGGGCCTTATTTTGCTCCTGAGTAAATGCCACAACCACTTTATGTTTAAAACACCAGAAAAAAATTTACAAACACTTATTTTTTTGTTGTGCACAGAATGTGGCAAACTTCATGTGGGCATTTGATGCACAGAGTCACTGCCTCCTGCAGCCAGGAACTGCAGGTATCGCCATCATTCCCCGCATTCCCACAGCTTCTCACTCCTCCCCTTTTTAAGTCTCAGAACTTCTGGAAGATCATGAACTGACCTGACTTGAAGAGAGTTACTGAATGTGCTTTGATTTTTGATATAAAATTTATTTTATAGCTACTATGCAGTAGCAAAAAAGTAACTAGTACTTGTAATGGAGTGCAGACACTCTATCAACTTCTACTCTTGGCTGGTAACTACAGAACTTTCTGATTTAACTGCATATGTAGCTCACACTCTGAACAAGTTTAGACCATTACTGATATATGAAATATATCTCCAAAACGTGAAAGAAATTTCCTCTCTCTTTGCCTGCTTACCATAAGTCATGTTTTATACATTCAGAGACCACCCTGGCTTCCTCTGTCCTATCACTCCACAATATTGAGGGCAGCTTGTTATCTACTACCTTTTTTCCTATCTTTATCAATCACTTCTCTTGTTTTACCTAAGAATGATTGAAACATTGAAGATAAAATGCAAAGCGATAACACTTTTCTAGTCATTGGCATCTACCACACACTGCACGGTGTTCCAGTCACTACCAGCAACCAGAGATCTCCAGTCGATTCTGCTAGGGTTCTTAAACGTTGTAAAAACCAGCAAGTTTTTGTATCTACCACTGCTAACTGATACTCAACACATTCCTTAGTTATCATCGAACAGAAAAGTACTTTGATAGCCTCCTATGTTATAAAAAATGATCCCGATTGCTTTCGAACACAGAACAGGCTTGAGCAGTAACTGCAGCGCACAGACTGCGACTCCCCTCCCGTTCTCCAGAGGGGGGTCTCTGCGCGATGGTGGCCATGGACTGACACACCTGCACCAAGGCTGGGCTTTAGTGTATTTCCATATGCTTTGCAGCAGGTCTAAACAGCCCCAGTTGCCTGTACTCCTTTGTAGGCAACACTAAGAGCAGTTTAAGAGGAGGGCTTGAGAAGGCAATCCTTGCCCTCGGAGGCTTTTCATGTTTGAAGTGTTGTTTAACACAGAGAATTAATGTGAAATGATGGTTTTAAGGGCGTCCCTAGTGTTCCCAGTTACATCTCCTGGGGGAAAATACGGAGAAGATTTGTGATCTGTAAACATCAGATTATCAAACTTAAAGATCTTCTTGCCTGTTCAACCTTTTTGGGTCTTATGAGCAGTAAAGCAAAAATAGGTATCACACAGTGGAGATGACACTGGCATTCATTTTATCCTACATTACATAAAAGTGGAACTAGATGGTCATTAAATCAGTCCTCCAGTATCAAGAGATACAGACTCCAATGTTACTCATCCCACTTCCGTCACTTAATTCGTTCTCCTCGTACATTCCCATGCTGTGCCTTAGTTTTTCTCCTCGCTCATCTCAAGTGGTAGAGCAAACATGAACTTGTCCTTTCTGCTTCATGCAGAGAATTGCACCTAATCATGACTCGTAGCTCTGCCAACACTCAACCTTCTCTTGCACCTACAAAGTTATCTTGGGAAAATAGTATGAAAAAGTGTGTTTCCCATCTACCTTGGGAATCTAACTTACGCATGATTCAGAGCACAAAGTATAAATACTTTGGAGGTTCCTCTAATCCTCTTATTCATGACTACCAGGCTTCTAGATAAATGCCTGCAGTTAGATACCCCTGAGCCTAAAGCAGCTGCATACCGAACCCCCACTGACCCAGCTCTACACACAGCTTGTTTGGAGGTGCTTGGGAACGGGCTGATAGCACATGCATGTTTACAAAGACTTTTTGGTGCTGCTCTGCTAAAGACTGCCCCAAAGCAATGACTTAATGCAAGTCATGATGGCTCTCTGAACACCCCAGCTCCCGGGGCAGCAAGCAGGGAGTGCTCAGTGTCATTGAAATTCAATGTCCACAGGAATGAATGGGGAAACACCTAAGGTAGGTGTCCAAAAAAGCACAAAAGAAGACTATTTTGAAATTTTGTCTCTCTTGTGGACTTAACTGCTGATGTACAAGTCTAGAAAGGAGACTGTTCAAAACCAGGAGTCTACAGCCCTCTAATGGTTCAAGAACAGGCTGGCTCCATTCCACCACCACTTGTAACATGAAGAAATGTGTAGACCTGTGCACTTCTGCACATCTGTGCCTAATCCTTTACTGCTCAGTGGTTTGTCCAGATCAAAAAAGTATCCCAAAGCCATTTTAGAAAGCTGCTTGAATAAATATTAGCGTTAGGCAAAAAGTAATGGTTTGAACTTACTCTCTGAAGTTCCCTTGGGTGCTACTGACTAATCTCAGGGACCATGTACGTATACAATTGCATGAGTTTATAGTATGTCACAGTCTGGGCTAAATAATCCTCCTAAGAGAAGGAGAAAGTCTATAGCTTTCCAAAAGGCAGTTACACTCTGTGTAAGGGTGGGAATTGAGAGTGCTCTGTTTTCATAAGGCAACATGTCATTTACTTTGAAACAGGAGAAATGAAGCTTTCACTTAATATACAGTTATTTAACATCACTTTGCATTTGCACCCTCAATTACTGCACAAGATTTTCCACTGCAGGCAAGCCCTTGTAATTCATAAATGATCTCAGTGATGACAGAATATTCTCATGTTTGCAAACCTAGAAGCTTCCCCCCCCCTCCCTTTTTTTCTTTTTTTGCTAAACAGTCTTACCAATGTTGTTAGACAGAGATATAAATGCAGTTCATATGGTTGCCTGAGCAGTTTATAATTCTGCCATCATTACTGCTTCCCCATATTTTTGTATTGGGACTATTTTTAAATTGTACTTAAATCATTGGCATCTCCATACAATTCTCAGAAAGTGATCTGGCATTTCTTAAATTCTTTTGAGAAGTCTCAACTCTACAGCCACAGATCAACGCTGTTGCTTGAACAAATAAACTCAATGCCTATGTGTCTCTTAAGTGTCTCATCTTGTCCTCTTAAGTGTCTCATTTACAGTGCGGCTAATTGCATTTTTAGATTCCCAACACTCCTGGCACCGATTTCTGCTACTCCACAAAAGGAGCTAGTTTCATAATTGCTCTGTATCAACCCCATTGTTGGGAAATCAAATTCTCAAGGAACTTTATGGATACCACACTCTGTCAAGGCACACTTGTTCAAATTGCTGCCAGCATGATGTCTTTCACTGTTAGTTGTTCCTTGATGGAATTTAATAAATATTCATTGGCAGAGTGCAGTGTAATTGATTCAGCGACTTTCATTTTTTATCAGCCCTGCAGGATGCCACAGCCTCTGCAGAAAATCTCCAAGATTTGCAAAAGGTTGACAGTAAGGAGCTTTGGAGATTCACTTGATGAAGAGAAGGGAGACATATAGTATCTCTTATTGTCATGTCTAATATCCACTGCCAGAAGGAAAAAGCTATATGGTTCTTTGGATGAGCAATGTGCCTTATATAACACACTTTAAAAATTCACAAGTTCATAAAGTAAAATATTAAATGAAATGTTATGATATCAAAAAGGTTTATGATTACAGAATATAAATTTATACTGAAAAATGTTTTTCAATAAAAATTAGGATACATTGCGTTAATATTTATTTCTGTTTATTGTACAGAAAATTTTCCACTACTCAGGAATAGTGATTTACATTTACTTTCAGTATTCACCATGCTCGGCACTAGAAGCCTAATCCCTTTGAACTTTCCATAAAGCTTTTTAACTCCCCCTACAGCATCCTCACCCACACTGCATTACATTTAGGACTACTGGAAGTCTACGTTTCAGTAAACATCCTGCTGCTGCAGTCCTGCTCATGGAACCAGACCTTGTACTGGCTTTTTTGAAGAAAGGGTCAGAGTTGACTTTAGATCTAATACATACATCTAATACGTCTTCATTAAAAATGACAAAATGCAATATGGATTAAACGTATTATTGGTATAGAAGTATTAAATTTTGTGATATCAATAGGGACTTAAATATATATAGCCCACTAGAATCAGACTTTGCATTTCATCTTACTGTTTCTTTCTGTTGCCTTTGAAAAATGCTTCGTTTTTAGAGTTCCCTTAGGTAACAGCCCTACGGCTTGAACCCAATTAACCTGTTAGTCTAACCATCACCTCATTGATTTTCCATCTAGTTTTGTAAGAAATCTCTCCTTGGCACAAAAGGGAGCATATAGTGCCAGGCTCTGCACCTACCAGAATGTTCTTTAGTAAGCATGTAGTTTAAAAGATACGTATTATGGATCCAGTTATCTGCTTGTAGACAGCGATGCATAAAAAAAGTAACTGTAATGTATTACAGAGAATTAAAAATTTGCTAATCCTGGCAAACTGAGGCATATACTTAATTTGTTTCTTTTCAGTACCTGTTATGTCAGATTTGCTTTTATTGTGATACACTGTGAAAAAACCCAAAAATTTCTATAACCTTTTTCTTTCTTTCTTTTTTTTTTTTTTTAATGTTGTTCACTTACTGGAATGCCAGTGAAGGTAACTGGAGGCGACTGCCAAGAGATGCTAAAGCTACTGCCATTGGGAGTGAATTTTGCTGACCCTGGAATGTTCACCGGAGGAGTGGCCTGTGTGAAAAGAAAATATCATTCCAGTAAGAAGAACCATTCCTCTTCCAAAGCATTTCAGGGGATCTTTCACTCCTCAAAACTGTAAATCTATGAGAGACTTTCTGAGGTGGAAAAAGAATGCATGGGGACAAGCATTTTACCCTTATGAGGGGGATATCATGCATAAGCCAGTAAGGAAAGGATATATTTATATATCACTGTTCTTAAAACTTTGTTTAGAGAAAGACGAAAGCTCTCACAAAAATCCATGCAAAACCCTTTAAAGTGAGATCTGACAAAAAACCCACACAAAATCAAACATTATTTACAAATATCTTATCAAACATTATTTACAAATATCTTTTAAAATAATGCCATATAGTAGCAAAAAATATTACAAATGATCACCTATTCCCCAGTGACAAACAAGGCAGTATTTAAACTGATGGCAGGTGGTTTAAACAACTGAAGACCGGCTGAAGAGTCTTGTTGGTCAATAAGGTTAACGATCAACAATAAGGGTTGGCCATTTCTCATTTATCAGATAAATGTTGTTAACAATCATTCCAATTAAAACAGTCTTTCCTGTTAAAATCAAGGAGCTGAAAACCATCCTTGGGATTCAAAAATGGAGCTCTTAAAAGACTAAGCTAAAGCAAATATTTGAAGGACCCCTGGGCGCCTTGAACCCTTAGTTCTTCCCATCTGGACTGTAATGCCCAGTGCTGCCCTGGGGCGCGATACCTGATAATCTGAGCTCAGACCGTTGAGGATCTTTCACCTTCTGCCTTCTCTCTGGTTTTCTTACTGAGATCTGAGCCCTCAGAAATTCTCCCCTAGAAGTTTTTGAATCCCATTTAATTTACAGTCAGGAAATTCATACCTCTGCAGTTACCCTGCCCAGCTGGAGCCCAAGCAGCCACCATGAACACAAGCTCCTTTTGACTCTTGAATTTCAAGCTTTCACCACAAAAAACCCTAGGCTCCTTGGTTTAAACTTATAAAGACCTTGCTATTAAAAATGACTTTTTTACTTCTGCTTTTCAATTGCCTGCGCCTGACAATTAATGCAACACACTTATTTAAGGAGTGTTTGTGTTTGAGGCTGCTGAAGTTGTCTCACAGCTTCAGGGAATGGAACGCTTCCCTGAGCCGCCAGGCAGAAAGCAGTGATGACAAACTACAACCTGATAGTCCCCCATTAAAGATAATCTTCAGAGTAAACAAGTGCTGAAGCAATTCCCTGGAGTCTCTCCAAGAAAAAGAAACTGAGACTGCTGGCTGCCTCTGTCTACGGCGGCGGCGATGCTCTGCGGGCTGCCGAGCCTGCTGACAGCTCCAAGAGAATCCACACAGCCACGAGGAGCAGCGTCCACTGAGCTCCATAAAATATAAAGACCTCGCTGAGAGGCATCAAGAAAAATTTGGCAACTCCAGATGGTACCAGCAGTGCTTCATCAAAACCCTGTTCAAACAGGAAGGAGTGAACGACCACGGCGCTCCTGCCAGAAAGAACTGGAGGCAGCTGGGTGGGCAGCGAGCTCAAAGCTGGGGTCAGCACAGGGCCTTCCTCAGGCATTTGAGTAAGATCTGCTAGGGAAATCCTTGATGCTGAAAGAGCCTCTGCAGCTCCTCTGCAGCTAAATTTAACAGGTACAGGCACTGGTTTCATAATGAAATGTAAAGTAGAATCATAGAATAATTTAAGTTGGAAAAGACCTTTAAGATCACCGAGTCCAACCATTAACCTAACAGGGTCAAGTCCACCACTAAACCATGCCCCTCAGCACCACATCTACATGTCTTTTAAATACCTCCAGGGATGGCAGTTCTACCACTTCCCTGCGCAGCCTGTTCCAATGCTTGACAACCTTTTCAGTGAAGAAATTTTTCCTAATATCCATCCTAAACCTCCTGTGGTGCAACTTGAGGCCATCTCCTCCTGTCCTATTGCCCATTACTTGGGAGCAGAGACCGACCCCCCCTGGCTACATCCTCCTTTCAGGGAGTTGGAGAGAGCGAGAAGGTCTCCCCTCAGCCTCCTCTTCTCCAGGCTGAACACCCCCAGCTCCCTCAGCCTCTCCTCACAAGACTTGTGCTTATGCATGAGATGTTTAAAATTGCTGTAATTTGCAGTTACCTAAAATGCTCAGTTCTTTTTTTCTCAGTGCCTAAATATCTGCCTCAGACATGATCAGATTTAGACAGTCAATCACCTTCTGCATTTGTTTCTTAGATGTGCATCTTTGCTCATCAAGCACAGCCACCTTCTTCAGGCTAACATTTCCGACAATCTCTTCCATGAGGTAAGCAACCTTAGCATTACAATGAACTGAAGAGCTTCTATACCCCAATCTCACTTCGCTTGGAGACCTCCATCTGATTTCCAATCAAAATACATTCATGGATAATTTATTATTATTTATTTGTGCCAACATTGCCCTTATATAAAAATAGCACAGGCTTGTCCTCTTCTCCTCTTGGGTTTGTCCTCTCACTTTCTTCCCAGGCAGCAATCCCATCCTCTCCTCACCTTTGCTTTGCCCAAGCTGTCAGTCCCTGGCCTGGAGAGACCCTCCGTGTCCTCCCTGCCCTTCCTCTTCACTCTGATCACCTTCTTTCTACCAGCTTCTAATTGGAGCCCAGCATCCTTGAACTTGGTTGACCAGAACCCTACTCAGGATCTCAGTTGAAGTTATCCGGGGGTCTTGTACATGGCACTGAAAGTCCCTGTCTCTCGTACATATTTCTTTACCAAGAAAGCCAACAACTTTTTTTTCCTATTCACAGACCTTTTGTTGTTGGCTGTACTGCTCAGGTCCCCTGACTTCATTATCAGTAACGTTTATTATAGTATTTATATACAGTATTTGTCTAGTACCAAAATGATTTAATGACAATGAGATCAGGCCGAAATACAGCTTTTTCATTCAACTCCACTAAAAACATCCAAACTTACTTACAAAATAACGCACTGCAGTTCCCCCTGACTCCCCAGCTCTCTCTCCTACACTATGTTTAATCTCTACCCTAACAACTACTGCCTGTATGTTTTAAGATCAAATGCTCTCCTCAAATCCAGAGGGATTTGTTCTTCTGTACTTCATCGTTTACAAAGCTACCTTTGTAACAGCTAGACTGTTCTAGCATAATCTTTCTTTGGGGTTCCTCCATTGCAGCTCACCTCATTTGCTGTACTTTACACAATTTCTTCAATTATTCCTTTAAATCCTTCCTCATCCATAGGTCTGGGTGAGAGAAGAGAGTCAGGACTTGCCTGATCACTCCCCCACTACACCTTTCTTACTATAGGTATTATATTTGCCATTTTCCAGTAATATGGGAAATGCAATTAACTGAACTGTTTAAGATTCTGCGACCCAGCTTTGGGTTCCGTATTTTTTTCTGTCTTTTAACAGGAATCCTGGGATGAACGTTATTCAGCCTCTCTTATCTGAGTTTGTTGAGCTGTGAATTTTGCTTCTTCACCCTCAGTGAAGTAAGTTTCACTTTCATGCTCTCATCCATGTGAGAGATTGTCTTCATAACTACATTCCAGTACCTAAAGGGAGCCTACAGGAGAGATGGGGAGGGGTTTTTATCAGGGAGTGGAGCGACAGGACAAGGGGCAATGGCTTTAAACTGAGAGGAGATTTAGATTAGATACTAGGAAGAAATTCTTTGCTGTGAACAGGTTGCCCAGGGAAGTTGTAGATGCCCCATCCCTGGAGGGGTTCAAGGCCAGGCTGGATGGGGCTTGGAGCAACCTGGTCTGGTGGGAGGTGTCCCTGCCCAGGGCAGGGGGGTTGGAACTCGATGATCTTTAAGGACCCTTCCAACTCTGACCACTCTATGATTCTACTATTCCTGTTCAATGCTTCATTTCAGTTTTGATACAGATAATATTTTTATCAGAAGTAAGAAAAAGTTTTAAGATTCTGCATATGGCTAACTCCAGCAAGGAAACTGCAGGTGGTATTAAAGATGCTGTCATCACATTCTCTCCTATTCCATTTCACACAACAGATTAGTCACAAGAATGCTTAAATGCTAACAGTGGAAGCTGGGCTCAGTTCCTCCTCTTGCTGTTGAGAGTTGAAACTCCACTTTGTCTCCCAGAGAGTGCTCTTCTTGCGGGGGTAGAGGGACTCTAGCACAAGATGCCACTGCTCTGCAGAAGCTGACTCCTTTGCAAGGAAAACCTGAACATGAGCTGGGCAGGGACCCCATCTCCTGCTTCCAATGCCTTGAACAGTTTGGACTGCATCACTCCTCACTGATGAAACGAAGTATTGAAACCACAGCAATATGAAAAGGAGACAGGGCTCGCTCAGACACTTGCAGTCTCGTGTCGTGGAATATATCAATTCAAATCCAATTAAATGGCTTAAACATTTGAACCAGGATTTCCTTGGGCAAGTGCTGTACTCAAAGGCTGCTTTTAAAAAAGGATCAGGTGAGTCTCCAATTGCAGGGAACACTGTAACAACTGCAAATCCCAAATGAAGTGAGACTCTTTCAACAGCCCGGACTTGGTGCTGCACCCTGTGAGAGACAGGGCTTACGCTAGACTGAGAAGAAAAGTCTTTCTCCTAGCTGGTTTGATCAATCCCCTGCTATCCAATGTAGCTCCCAGCCGAGATACCAAACTTCCACCCATGCTGTCTGTTGTGCACGAGAGCCTAAAACAAGCCTGTGAATTCAGTGTGGTTCCCTCTGCCCTTTTAGCGGGTCTGCTCTAAGCACACAACAAAAAGGTTTCACCTGCACAATGCTGTATGCCAAAGCTATTTCATCTGATAAATTTAACTGAGTTCAGTTCTCTGGTGCATACACAGGTCATAGACCACACTACTTCAAAGCTTCTACTCATCTTTTCTCATATGGCATCCAGACTATAATATGTCAAATTTTAGTGCACTTTTACAATTAATTCTTTCTGCCTGAACTTAGTTGGAAGTTTTTGGAACAGCGGTTTTTGGATCTGATTGGATTTTTGCCATTTGCAAAGCATTACCTCTAAGAGTAGGACACCACACATGCCTTTTCATTCTTCCTGCTGTACTCCACATACGCAAACTGACATCTCACACTGTACAAATAAAGGAAATTAATCGTTTCTGGTATCCCTTGGGTACAGACACATCCAGTACAAGCAGAGCTGAAATGAAGACTCTGGCAGGGATTCGGCTGACGGAATGAGAATGTTTACAGTGCAGGAGACCACATCTGAGCATGTCAGCTTGCGCCCTCCTTATGGTCAGTGGAGAATTAACTGATGTAGGCAGTAGGATACACAGAGCAACTCTTCTCAACCTGAAGTATGCACCTATGTGTGGCTAAATAAATAATGCGTGGCACCCCAAAATTCACCAGCTCTGGTGGGAACACAAACAAACAGACTAGCTCAGAAGCAGACAACTAAATCTAAATGAGATGAACCGCTTGGGCTGCCCTGAAAACGTTTCAACCCATTAAAACTAGACTTGGCTTTTAAAAAACTCAAACATTGTGATCTGACATTTCTTTATACATGAATGACATTAGTGTAATCAATGGAGCTCGCTGTCAGTAGCGTTACCTGGTAAGCATGGTCCGTGTGTACGAGGTAGAGGTTGGTAGGAGCTGAGCGGCTCAGAGGTGTCATCAATTTAGTCTCGGTTTTGGCACAGGAAGTTTCAGGACGGATTGCGTCTTGGGTGGGAAAGGAAGGAGGAGATGCTAAAGATGGAGAGACTGGGGAAAGACTGCTTAAGCCGTCAGCTACTGAGTCCGTGTTGAGCCTGATTTCTGTATAGTAAAAATCCTCCTCTCCATCACTGTAGTCAGACTCTCCTACACGTCTGTATCAAGACAAAGAATGAAGGTCCAATTAAATGAAAGCAAGAACCCCAAGGAAAATTTTAAGTTCTAGATGCATAAGCAAATACATTAATACTGCCAATAAATTAATATTCCCAGTTTCAACGCTACCAGCATTCTGGCTGCAGGGAAGGGGGAGAGGAAAAGAAAATCATCTAGTCTGAAGGGAAAAGGAGCAGGAATATGATTATTTTTTTCCTGTGTTATTCTGACTAATTCTTTGACCTTGGAGTCGATGTTTAACTTCTACGCTTCAGCTTAAATATCAGCTTCTCATTCCTAACTATTGAAGTTAACAAGAATCTCAATGCACTTTTACTTTAGAAATGACAGAGCAGTCACAGAAGGACGGGTAAAGATAACAAACACATGCAAGATATACCTCACTAATGTTATGGCAAACAATATGTAATCTTATCACAGGTTACTTAATTAAACCAAATATAGTTATGGCTGCGGTTCACCGTAACTTTCCTTGGCATAACAGAAGAAGCTGCTGGAAAACAGGCTCATCATACAACTCACTCAGACACAGGTAATGAAAGGACATAGATGGGCTGGCTTGCCAGTGCAGGACTTTCTGGTCCTACTCTCCAGAAGCAGATTTACTGAAGGAGGAGATGTAAAAGGTTTAATTGCTTCTGTGTTCCCTGGCACTGTCTGCTGTGTGTTTGAGCACAAGTGCCAGGAGCAAAGCAGCCCAGTCAAATAGGTAGTTCACAGTACATGTTATTTTGAAGTCCCAAATAAACCACTATTTCAGTACATTCATACATACAGACTTAACTCACAACTCACACCTATGTATTTTCTCCTCCATATGGGAAATCTGGGAGCCCTAAGGGTCCTGCCTGCATGTCCATACCAGGGCTGAATGCTGGGCCTCTCTGTTTCCAGGCATGCACCCCAAGAATAGCCCCATGCCAGCTCCTCAGCCTGCTACCTGTGGTCCTCTTGCCACCTTACACAATCAAACTCATTGAGAGTATGGGTTCAGCAGCTTTGCAAGCTCTGCCAGAAGTATCGCCTGCCAGACTGCTGCCAGTCACTCACCAAAACCCCTCTCTCCCCCAAAGTTACAAGCTCTGAATTCTAGGGAAGTTCTGCTGCTTACTTCTCCCTCTCCTATGCCACGAAAAGGATGTCCCCAAAACGTTACAGGACAAAACACAAGACTCGTAACTGCATTTGGAGAGATTTTCTCTGTTTCTGATAGCCTCACTTTTCAGAGTCTAAGCCCAACAGCAATTACCAAAGCCTTTGCAAGACTGTCCCAAATTCCACACCAAACTACTTCCTCAAGGCCACTTTAATTTTAAAGCACTGAATAACACAGACTTACACAAGAGAGATGTATTTCCCCATACCTAACAGGTGAAGACCGTGAGTCCCCACTGTAACTATACACGAGACAGCGAGGTCACTCAGTGCAGGACATTTCCGTTGCAAACTAAAGCTCTAAAACAAACTTGTGTCATACAAGATTCATTTGCTTTTGCTTCTAGTCCAAGTAACATACACATGGAATTGCAGCTCAGTTTCTTTTTCTTAGGGTTCTTAGGTGATTGAGGTTTTTTTTCGGCATTAATTTGACTCAGAACTAGCACAAGCACCTGATCTGATATGAAACAAGGCAGGAAAGTATTCATGCAGGAGCCCAAAACCTGCTGTCTTTGCACAGTGTCAGCCTGGATGTGACATGTGGGTAGCACGTTAGAAGTAAATGCCACTGCGTTGTGCAGCCGTTAAGGGACATGCAATGTGACCTAGAGTTGTATTTGACTTTCTAGAGAAGTTCACAAAGTTCAGGAAAGAAGGTGCCTCGCTGTTGGAGTAAGTTCTTGTTCACCTTGAGGCACTGTGCTGTAATTTCCTCAGAAACTGAGAGATGTGAGACAGAAAAGCCAAGGACAATTCAGCTCATCTCCCCAGCCAAGTGCGACTGCTCCCCGCTTCCGTACCAAAGCCTTCAGACTTCCGCAGAGCCTGCTCTCTTACCCAAGATGAACGGTCCGGATGTGTTTCTGGATCCCTGCAGCTGTGCTCAGTACCTTCCCACAGTTTTTCCACAGGCATTTGAACATCACCTTCATGGAGTTCTGAAAATGATGAGTAAAGCAACATTAGATGTAGGGAAGACAGAAAGAAAAACAAACCACCCAAAACAGATGCAGTTACAAAACACTGTGAAGGTTCAAGGGCCTGTAACTCCAAATTTGTAATGATATAATCATTACAAATCACTGTCATCAGTGTCATCCTACTGAACTGAACAGAGTCCCAGCAAAAAGCAGCAGGAGCAGCCTGTGACAAAACTTGACTTCACTCCTTGGCATGGCTTTTTCATTTGCAAGTCCCAGTTTCTGTCTCCCCACTAAAGGAGGCAGATGACATAGAAACTTCCTACGTTTCTTTGGAGCCTTTCAAAGAACAACTGATGAGGACTTCTCACTTAATGCAAGGCATCCTCCTTAATTAAGATCTTCCTAAAGCAAGCTCTGATGGTTATTTCTGCTCATGAATTTTGCAACACAAAAAAAAATATTGTGCTGGAAAACCATAGCTTCTGCAATGACAATATTCACCCATGAGCTGGTGAAACCTGCTTTTATTTCATTCAAATCTGCTGTGACCCTTACTTGGCAAAGAGAGTAAGAAGCCATCTGGCTGTGTTCAACATTTTTTAAAAGAATATGTGTATAATCTCATTTTAATACTCTTGTTATAGTCTTTAATATAATTTCATTGGTCTAAACTGAGTTATCATTGATTGAGAGCCCAGCCAGCAAGGCTATAACCAGCCCAATCTTCAATATTTTGAAGACCCTGGAGAAAACTCGTCTGAAAGCAGTGTGTGGTAACAAACAGCACAGATGTCGCAGAACTGTACACATTTTTTTAAAAGCTAATTTTCCTCCAAAATTAAACCTACTTTCTAAGTTTTAAATTAAAAAAACCCTAAATATTTGTACTCAAAAATAATTTTCTCTATTATTACAGAACACGTTATTAAAGCTTGATTTAAAAAAAAAAAAAGGAACAAGCACATCGTTAGATTCAGTTCATGCTTCACTGTGTCCTGAATTTAAGTTGACTCGGTGCTTTCTTCAATTCGGACCCTTTGGAACTGCATGCCAGTAGATGGTAAGTTTCAGCACATGCTAGAAAGATGATGATTAGAATATAATTTTAAAAAATCTTAACTGATGAGCTTTTTTAAGATACAAGTTGATTGTAGTAGCACATTCTCATAGTTACTTGTCAGTCTAACATCTCCTGTTCCAAAGTATGGATGTTAAGGGCTTTAAGATTTGAGGTACCTGATTATACTGTTTGTATGAAAACCTTCTACTTTGGAATACACTGCCCATAAATTCCCTCTGTAATTTTTTGATCTGAGAATACAGCTCCCATTCAAATAGAAACATAACTCTTTTTCCCTAAAATTAAATAAAATCTATCTAGCAGTTCTGAGAGAGACACTTCTTACTTTTATAACACAACATTAAGTACTATCATCGCTCAAAAACCCACAACCAGCCACGGCCACAAGATGAAGACCATGTTTATAATTTGCATCTTAGGAATTCTGATATGACATCATGAACGCTGAATGTATCTTTATGGACACAGAGTGGTTTAACATCAATCTCCAGTCTGATGGTAAAACCGATCTCCTAGCTCCACTGTGTTTTTGGTTTTATTGTCAGTGCTAGGAGCCTGCAAACACCCCTGCGTTTTAACGTAACCAAATGAAATCTCACTCGGTAGAAATACAGAACATAAACCATGCTTCCATTTCTGATTAGTCCAAAAATTGCCTAATCAGGCTTAATGTTTTATTTAAGAAAATAATGGAACACAAATGGCTTGGTGAGGAATAACTACATTACTGGAAACTTTTAAGCAAATTATGTTCTTAATGAGAAGTGGTCATTAACACAACATTTTCCAACCATGAAATGGAAGCAACACTAATGAGTAAAAGAAAGGTTACCAATCAATCTATTTTCAGGTTTACTTCTTCTGATTTTTGCAGCCTTGAAGAAGAAATAACCTGAACATCTTTATTTCAGCTTCTAAAGATGCAAAGCTGTACTCATATAAATTACTATGTTGAGGTCAGAATAAAAAAACATGCAGGAAATGCAGTTAATTTATAAAACAAAGTTTGTCAGGTAATGTTATTATTTATCTAAATTAAACATTTGCCATACCGAGCAAAATCCCCCCAACCAGAACAGACAGCATAATAGATCTGTGGTGGGTATATAAATAGAAATATATGAAGACAACTTAGAAAACAATAAGGTGGCAGCTGCAAACCCATCTGTCTCATCACAGCTGAGCGATAAGAGCGATGCTAATAAGCTGCACTTGAACCAAGAAGGCAAACCAGCACGCTTGTGCCTTCCTACTCCTTCTGTCCCACACCCCCCCAAAATCTTCTCTGTCTTTAGTTTAACACCCAGCACTAACTTCTACTTTATTATAACAAAGTTGTCCTCCAAGATATTTTTTTTTCCTTTTTAGCGAGAAGCACAAACATCTCACACCCCTCTCTTACAAACAAGGGCAGAACAGTGTGGGTCAGCAAATAAGCAACTTCTGGAGCAAAAGGACAAATGTGAACAGGTTTAAACCATCATTAAAACTTCTTCCTGCTTGTGATGAAGCAATGAACTGTCTCAGACTGAGCGAGAAACAAAGTCAGTAAGGAGAACAAATTCTCTGTTTTTTCTCCTTACAAAAGCCCTTTTTCATCTTGCTATGTAAAATCTGTCCTGCTGCATTGGGAGGGAAGGAAACTTGGATTAATGCCAGCTCTTTGTTTTCTTTTTCTTTGAAAGGAGCTTGCTTGCTAGCATAACTGTGCTTTTTGGAGGTTAGTTTTGGACTTGGTTGTTTTGGGATTTTTTCTGTGTTTTATTTAGTCTGCTTTTGCACTTCTACCTAGGATAAATTTGGGCACAGCTAATACTGCATCGAAAGCCATCAGGTTTGATCTCTCTCTCTCCTTTTTTCACTCCATATGTTTGCACAGAGAAAGCTTCACAGTATTAAGGTATCTGACATGCTGTCAGACAAATAGCACTTTCAGGGAACAAGAAGTATTAAGGCCATATCCAGTTTTTGTGATGACATGTAAAGGCTGCCTGTTGCATCCTGCATACAAAGAATTTGCCGAAGTAGGATAGAAATCCCTTGAATGGCCAGAGGCAACACCTTCTGGAAATCACTCTAGTGTTTTCTGAGCAGGAGGCTCTGTAGAACCTCGCCATCTGCCAGCAAATATGTGATGCTGATGGCGGCATGTGCGTGCAGCAGGTGAACAAGAACTAGGTAGAACTAGGTAGAACAAGACACAGCGACTAGGCCAAGTTCTGATGTTAATTGGATGCCAAGGGGGGATACACATACAGAGCTGTTTGGGTGACCTGTTCCTTTCTCGCAGCAAAATATGGCTACCAACATCCTATCTGCCTGTGGGTATGGAATTTAACAAAAGGCTAACCTTCCTCTTCCTAGGAATGGGTTCATCAAAGAGAAGGTTGCTTGTTTCAGCTTCATCAATACCATCATCTGGCTGGGAAGGTGTCCGAAAAGCTTTGAAGCTATCAGCTGACAGAGGTGGAGATGGGGTGGATGGGTTGGACTGGTCACTGGGAGCATTCCAGCTCCAGTATCCACTGCTGCTGGTACTAGAAGGCACAAATCCTCCTTCTTTCCAAGATCCATTTAGGGATTCTGTCAAGAACAACAACAGCCATCATTACAACAGTATCATGTGTTAGGGCTAAGTACTCTTTTATCTCAGGCTTAGACGCCGTGTTGGTAATTAACTGTACGTTCAATAAAGGAAAGCGAAAGCGCTAGGTGTAGAGAGGACGACCACATCTGTCCCACTGCACACGCATTACATATTCCACACTTGATTTTCTACATGTTTTTAAAAAACAAGAATTTTTTAAAAAAGAAATGCTGGGTTTGGAAAAATAATGTGTTGGAGCACAAACCACAATAAGGAGTCAGATACTGCATCCACCATTAAGCGAAAACTTTCAAATACATCCTCAGCTTTAAACAGGAGCACACGACCGTGGTGGGGCGTCAGAGTAAGCTCCAAGCCACTGCACGGCCAACGTAAGATCCCCTGGGAAGGAAACATATACCCTGAGCTCCAGGACACTAACTAGCTCTACAAACCCATGATCATCATCCCAGTACTAAAACATCAAAGGAAACCGTAGCTACGCTCTGTCTTCTCATTATCTCCCAGTGCACACACCTCTGCCTAATTTGAATCTCTAATTGGAGTGGTGCATATCCTTGGAAGGATACCCCTTTTTCTTCATACACGTGTATTGTTAGGCATCTGGTTTTGGAAGCAGGACGCACAGGCGCTGGATCACCTCCACACCTACTCGCTGGAGAAACTCCCTCCTCACTGCAGCAGTTCCCCTGACCTTAGGTGGGAAGCAGAGGCTCAGACTAATGTGTTACTCTACAGCATGGTGGGTGGGAGTAACAGCACTGCCTTCACAGTCTGAGGCACGGCTTGAGCCATGCCTCGTGTGCTGAGGTCCTCCAGCATTGGTGTGTCACTCTTCCCAGTCCCTAAAGGGCTTTTGGCAGAAGAGGAGTATGCAGGCCACCAGCTCAGCAAAAGCATGGCTCAGGCATGTCCACCCGTGCAACCACGGGCAGCTCTGCCTGAAGGTTCAGGTTCTCACAGGGCTTGGGCACATGTGCAGGGATGGTTTAGGTACAGCTTCTCCCGAACTCAGGCTTTGGAGGCGTTTCCCAGTGACACTGTGGGTGCTCCAGTATTGTGCAATACCCGACTTTGGAGCTGGCAGGCAAATAACATCTTATCTCTTCCCAAAATGTTATTTAAGTGTGAGACAGGAGCCGCTTCAAGCCAGTGCCTGCCTTTAAGAGTTCTGCAGAAGTCACTCCTTCATTCCTTCTCAATTTCTTACAAATAAATTTAACCAATGACATCAGCAAGAAAACAATGTCTACCACCTGCTACTAAAAGCTTAACCCAAAACCAATGGAATTTTTTTTCCCTCCCAATTCAGTTGGTTTTGGACAAAACCCTTAAGCATTAAAATCAGCTGCTCACAAACCAGAATGCAGTATAAAAATACCCCCTTGCATGGGCAGCAGCCAAGTTCCTGCACTTACTGATCGGGGCCACAGAGAATAAATGGGATTAAGCCTCCCTCTCCCAGGCAAATTCCTCTTTGGAAAAGGACACATACATTTCCAGTAGCTAGTAAGTTAACATACGAAAATGTCACATTTTGGTTCATGATTACAGCCTTCCTGTGACTGTAATGGAGGTGCATTTTGCTTCTTTTAAGTATTTGTACTTGAGTCTCATGCCATAGAAGTACATCCGGTATCAACTTGTGACCTCAGCATAGCTTAAAATTTCCAATTCTTCAGAAAAACAAAGGAAACAGCACTCTTTCAATTACTACTTTCTGAAACATTTATGGTACTTTGCATTCTCAGGGTTTACAGCTTCTCCTCACCTTACTGATGTAGATCAAGAACATTTTTATAGTATGGAGAAGACTGAATGAGGCTGACAACAGGGAAAAAACAAACACTGGTTCTCATTAATACTAACAAATCTGCCAATGTAAAGAAATTTAAAATATAAATAAATGCAACTTACTCTTATTTTGGGGCTCTTTTCATGTTACTGGATTTGCATGAAAGAGAACCAGATCAAATATTACTCAGCTGCAGGGTAACAATGGCCAAACTCTGATCCAGTTTACACGGGGGATCATTGCCAGTAATTCCAGCACAGACCAAACTTCAATTACAGAATCACAGAACGGCAGGGGTTGGCAGGGACCTTTGGAGATCATCTTGTCCCACCTCCCCACCAAAGCAGGTTCACCTAGAGCAGGCTGAACAGGAATGCATCCAGGCGGGTTTTGAAGATCTCTAGAAAAGGAGCCTCCTCTCTGGGCAGCCTGTTCCAGTGCTCTGTTACCCTTTGAAGTAAAGAAGTTTTTCCTCATGTTGAGATGGAATTTCCTGTGTTCCAGCTTGTGCCCATTGACTTTTGTCCTGTCGCTGGGCACAACTGAAAAGAGCCTGACCCCATCCTGTTGATACTCACCCTTTACATACTGATAAGATCCCCTCTCAGTCTTCTCCAGGCTAAACAGACCCAGGTCTCTCAGTCTTTCCTCATAACAGAGATGCTCCATTCCCTCAATCACCTTCATAGCCCTCCACTGGACTCTCTCCAGCAGTTCCCTGTCCCTCTTGAACTGTGGGCCCCAGAACTGGATATAGTACTCCAGATGGGGCCTCACTAGGGCAGAACAGAGGGGGAGGATGACCTCCCTCGACCTGCTGGCCACGCTCTTTTTAATGCACATTTTAACCACTGCTGTTGAGTTCAGTGCATATGTGCAAAGGAAAAAAAGCTGTTTGGAAAATTAACACTCCTGTGAGGTCAGGAGACCTTCTGCAGCATTCACCTCCCACTGACGAAATGAGGTATCTCCCATTTCATAGACTGGATCCGCTTTATGGTTATGGAAGATTTCTTCTGATTTCTGCCAACGCTGCACCAAAGACTTTGTCAGAGCAAAGCTCCCTCAGTATGATCCCCAGCACACATGGACCACTGCCAGGAGACAGCCACTCACCCTTTGTCCTCCACCACGCTGCCCTGGGTTGAGAGACACAGGACTAACTTTTCTTCTAATGCTGGGAAAAACTGCACTTTTAGAAGACTCTAGTGACTGAATTTGTGAAAATATTTACTTTATAGCCAGCCAGGCTCTGTGGGATTCAAGGTCTCAGTATTTTTGAGCCTTGCCAAGTTCAGGGACAAGGAGGAGCAAGG
>QJSC01016349.1:1065698-1131860 GCA_003697955.1 Calidris pygmaea
TGGGTTTTCTCAAACCATAACACCCGGCCACAACTCCTGGAAACAAGCTCCCTCTCCACAGCCCTGGCATCCCTCCCTGCAGCCCCTGCCCAGGTGCTGCTCTGAAGGCTTACCGTTGGGTCGGACAGGAGGGCTGCGGACCAAAGGGCTGGTGGATAAACTGGTGAGTACCATGGCTGCTGTTACTTTATCCATGTCCAGTTCTTCTGAAGATTTTCTGAAACACAGCAAATGGGAGGAAGGAAACACATCAGCAAATACTTAATTTTTTCTAGTGTTTTTATTTTTTTTTAATAGCAGTCCAAACCCTAAGCCAGTAATGGAAGAAAGCCACCAACCAGAGTTCTCAAAGCTTTTGTCTACTTTTAGCCACCTGAGCGCACCAAGTGGCTACTTTAAGCAAACCAGCTCAGCATAAATAAGAAAGGCAGAAGGAAAAGAGGACACATCTTTGTATAAAATTGTCAGGATCATTGTGACACTCTATTAGTTTGACCCTGTTCTCTTTTTCATGAATTTCAGCTATCCATATCCTTAAAGCAAAATGTCTAAGATTTTTTTTTTCTCGTATGAAGACATAGAGATGCAAAACCAGGTAAGATTATTGGGAACATTAATAACCGTCATGGTCTCTGAGAAGTGTTCAGCTGCTCTGTTGTCCTCTCCTGCAGGACTACACTGACCGTCCCTACTCCTTTATCCAGCTGTGGATGAACCACTAATATTTCCACTTCTACAACATACGAGGACAAACTGAGCACAGGTTCCCCATATGCTGGAGAAGCTGTTCCCTAGTTCTGGCAACCAGCCCTCCAACAAGGCTATTCTCTGGGTGGGACTAACATGCTCCCATCCAGGCCTCTGCAGAATTGCAAAACCTCACTACAGCAGTTGTTGCAAGCGCTTGCCAAGTCGGTGTCAAGACGTCAGAGTCTAGACCCAGAGCTAATTGCAAAGTTGCTCCAAATAGTCTATAAATTCAACTTCTAGCTCTTCTGTATTGATGTTTTTTCCCCCTCTACAATGACTCAGGCTGCTACTCTGAAAAAACCTTTGCTCCAAATAATTTTGTCAATAACGTCCCAAAATTGTCATCACATGCCTAAGATGAAAGTTTTCATGGGTAGGCAAAGGACAGGAATGATCACGACTCCCCCCCCCCCCCTCCATTTCTAACCACGCTAAACCACACTCTTGCAATTACTAGAATGTTTTTTTCCTACTTGATCCGATTTAACAGGTTTTCAATACGGAAAGCCCAAATAAATAAAACTTTGGACTTTTTCCCTGCCCATTTCAAATCACAGTCATTTTGACTACTTACTGCTCCTCAGCTGCAGCCAGCAAACAAGGAATGCTCCGCTTGGGCTTCCCAGCCACAAGGATTTTAGCAGCTACGAGTGCTAGCTGATGTGACTCTGCTCCCAAACGCATTTTTACACTTTGGCTCATAAACGTAAACAGACGGATTTCATGTGCCACTCAGCCAGCCCCACTGCAGGCACAGCAGGCTTCGAGGGAGAGTCAAAGCATCAACCTGAAGACAGGAACCACTTCAGCCATCTGCATTTAGTCACCATCACATGCGAGTTTGATGTCTTAAGACTGCCCTCGCCTTTTCCAGCTCTCTCTGCTGGAAAGCTGAACCTGCAGCCAGCTGTTGAACAAGATTTGCACTCAGAGGGGAGAATAACTTGTCTATTATGCATCGCTTGTTCCCAAACCATTTATTCCACCATTGCTAAGGTGATTTTCTGCGGAGTGAAGTTATAATCCCTGCCGTTACTTATAGTGTTATTAGGTGCAATGAATCCAAATCAGTTGTAAAATCAATCTACTACATAGCTATGAAGATTTCTTCTCTCCTCTAATCCCACATCCCAGCCTCCAAATGCAGCCTCCCAACTTGTGCATGGATATATTTGCGTCAGCCCAGCCTGCATTTGAGACCAAACAGTTTTAGATCCTTTACTTCCAAGTCTTTGTAAATCCAAACACATGATGATAGCTGAATTTTAATAAACCAGCTGAGAAATAAGCAGCAGAAGTTAGAGGCTGTAGGGGACAGATCTTTTACCACCAGCCCATGTCTCTCAGCTTCATGTCTGCTTGCTTCCTCGGCAGGATGAATTGTTTCACTTGATCTCCTCAATACTCTAACCTGGCCAGCCTGGTATTTAAAACAGTCCTTCTCTTTAGTAGCCAAGATAAGTTCAACTTAGTTACTACCCTCACTCTTATTCCATACTTTTCTTTGGTTTGCTGATGAATCTACCATTTTTTTAAATTCATTTAATGGTGTTAAGAAACTATCACATCTTCCTCTGTCAGACCCGTGTGCGAGGAAAGGATGGATTTAAGCTCCGAAAAAGGAGCAAAAGAGGGTGCAAGATGAGTCCAAGGCTATGCAAGTGTCCCAAACCGCTTGTTTGTACCATAGCCAGGTCAAAAGATGACACAACAGCCAATCTCCCACTGCCACGTTGCCTCAGCCAGCAGCTGAGGCCCCCTAAGGCTTGTCTTTTCTTACGGGACTGAATCCAGCTCCAGCTTTTGGTGCGGCTCCTCCCTGCTAGCAACTTTCTGGTGAGGGAACATCTCCCAGAGCTCCCTTTGTGAAAGGGGCACAGCTCCTCTTCTGGCCACTTCTTCACACTCCCCAGGAAGCGTTATTCCTACCTGGACACATCTATCCCACACCTCTGCTGTTTCTTCTCTGCATCAGCCACACTATCATCTCTGGTTGGAACTTTTTTTTTAAACACAACTTTCTCTCAAAAATCCTTACAAACCACACATTTTATTTTTGAAGTCTTTGGTCTATCCTTTATTATTTGCCTGGCTTAGACAAAAAAGCCTGCAATTCATCCTCTTAGAAAGACTGCACATTATGGGCAGCACTTTACCAAACCATATTTTAAGGGTCCTGGAGAATATTCTTTTCGCAGAGAAACTGGCAGTGGGAGCAGGTGTTTTTGATAAAACTGACCTTATTTAAAAGAACAACTTAACTTCATTTTAAGCAAAGGGAAAAAAAAAATAAAAATTATTTTCCCTGCCCACAATGCCAAAGCTTTCAATTAATTCCCTGACTCGTGACCTCCAACTCCAGCACCGTGATGCTCAAAGCAATGATGCACGGGTTCACCCAATGGAAAGCTCCCTCCTCTGCTTTGGAGCTGCCCCGGCACAGCCT
Source organism: Calidris pygmaea (assembly GCA_003697955.1). NCBI lineage: Eukaryota > Metazoa > Chordata > Aves > Charadriiformes > Scolopacidae > Calidris > Calidris pygmaea. The sequence continues at coordinate 1,068,895 of QJSC01016349.1, forward strand.
GAGCACAGAGCAGGCAGCGTGTCTTCAGTAGGGCTCTACTCCCGATGAGAAGGTAGAGGGGGGAGCCGGCAGGACCAGGCTGCAAGGGGATAGAAGCTCCAGCACCAGGGGATGAGCCCAGAGAGAAGGGAAGGGGAAGGGTATTTCCAATCACTTCAAGTGGGGGTTGACTATAGAAGTTGATGGTCATAGACCATTTTCTTTTCCAGAGCCACGTCCCTCTGCTGTTCCAGCACTGCTGAGCCTGCCCTCCCTTATCCTACTTCCTAAACAATAACAACTTGAAGCCCATATGCCTGAAACATTCAGATTTATTAAAAGGCTTACATTTTCCTTTGGTTTGGCAGAGGCATGCGCTTACCTGTTTCTTACTGCTATCCCCACCAGAGGGACCCAGTCAAAAATAAAAAATTTTAACTAGGATTGATCAAGAACAGCGGCGGTCAGGCACAAAAATGCTAGCTGGCTTCTGTCCTCCACCCAAAAACCAGCTTATGATGGTGGTTCACAAAACATCTTGACCTTTTGTTAAGGAAGTACCGTATAAATATATGTGCATTAATACGCTACAACTGAGACAAAATAACAGTATATTTAAATTGCTCTCTCCCTCCCATACTTACACTTCTAAATGCTCATAGAGAGACCTCTGAAGTCCTACTCTGATCACCTGATTATAGCCACACCAAACTGATGCTCTCATACTGAGCGCTGTATCAAGACCGATAGAGAAACATGTTGTTATGGACTTTTGTATACCAAAAATATGATTCATTATATAATGAATCATTGTAATCGGTGCACTAGTAATAAAAGAAGTACTTCTGAAAGAAATAAAGATCCTAAATTACATTCTATGATGAAGTAAAAAGATTTTAGGTTTCTTCAAGGCATTATTAATGGCAAAGGCAACATCCTAACAAGGAACCAGCAAGAAAAGCCATGCTTTATCAAGAAAAGCCACAGCTTTTATCAGGCTGTGACTCCAGATATCTGAAGTAACTACAACCACTCTTCTGTCTTGACCAAAAATCTACAGTGTCATGCAGCAAAATATTATTCATCCATAAAATACCTTACATTTACAATAATATTTGGTTACCATCTAACAACTCAAAATACTGACAGTACAAATAAATGAATGGTCTTGATAGTTGCTGTTAGGTTTGTTTCTTGATTATAAAGATTAAAAATTAACCCGTTTGCCAAAGACAAAAGGAAAAATTACAGACAGAATGACCCATATAACCAGTCTGAGGTCCTAAGCACTCTTTGGTAAAAGCTGCAACTTTTCACAATAAAGCAAAAAGCAAAGGGAAATATTTCCAATGATTATATTAAATCATTACAGTACTATAATGATACATCTTAAAACTTAAGGGAGCATTACTATTTACACATCTAAAAAGAGAACTGGTGTTTGACATCCAAAGCACAGACACAATAATACCACGCACCAATTAGAAGCCAGGGACTTCTGCCTTTGCTCATCACGGCCAAACCTTTTTCGCTCTTAACTTGGTGATATTTGCAAGCTAGTTCATATACAGAATAATTGTGTCTCTCTCTCTGCTGTTCTGGTTACACACCAGCAATTTTTTAGGATACTGACAACAACTAGAGATTAATTATGCTAATATAGGAACTTTTCTTCTAAAAGATAGATATACCTGAATTTTGCAAGGAAAAAAGAAAAGTGCTTCAAAGGCCACCTCAGAGCTCTCCACCACCCTCAGCCAAGCTGAAAGACTTTGTGATTCAATTATTCCAAGGATCTTTGGAAGTCTTGCTGGTCTGTTAGAGGCCAAGGAGAGCTGATGGACTGTAATGGTTTAAAGACAATAAAAAGTCTCTGCAAATTAGTCGTATCACGTGGGAGACGTTCACAGAGAGTGGTTTCTCAACATCCTGGAGAAGAAAGTACGTTTAATAGAAGAACTGAAGAGAAAGTGGTGTGTCACACAGGCGTGTTTCTCAGTCTTTTATTCTTTCTCGCATCAGACCATGCAGCAAGTTCCAGTGCTCCACAAAACAAGGACTCTCTAAAAACGCGTCTTTCTCTAGCTATTATCATTAAAAGCACTAAAACTTAAAATAAAATAATAAATTCATTTTTACAACTATTTCATAAATTTAGATTACCAAGAAAACGCGCTATTTGGTTCCGAAGGCCAGCTGATGTACTCTGCCATACACGGGGGTCTCGCCTGTCCCTCAGTCACCCCTGCCATCTCCTCAAGCCCCTGGAGGACAGACGGTGTCCCGAGCCAGGCACATCCCCAGGGAGCCCCTGGAGCACCCTTTCCCAGTGCCCCTCTCCTCCCTACAACCTAGTGACACTGCCCTGGCTGTTCCGTAGGCACCCACTGCACCAGAGCTCTTCGGGGAGCGCTGGCAGAGCTGCACCAGCAACAAAACAGATGTGAAATTACTGCTATTTCTGTCATTTGGCTCTCTGATTAACAAAACAGTGTGCTGGGGGTGGGGAGGGAGAGGAAAACACTGCTCTCATTATTGGCTGCTGGTAAGATCTACAGTTTTTAAATGCTCTGCGTAAAGAGGAACAGTTAAGCAAGCCAAATTCAACACGTGGAGATAAGCCGCAGTTAACAGGAACAATTTATTCTAGATATTGAAAAAGTTGACCCAATGAATAATTGTTACTTTTCAAACAGCTGTGACATATCAGGAGAACTTAGGTGCAGAGCCCTCGGGGCAACGACAGAAGCTGGAGTATGACATAGAAACCGTCTGCTTCACAACAGAACGATCAAATAAACGGTAATCACTCGATAAATTATAAGTGAAAAGCAAAACTTAAATTCAGAAAGGAATAACAGAACCCTGCAGAGAACAGTTATACCTTACAGACACCCACAAGCCTTGGAGATTTTCTAGGAAGTTTTGCTGTTCCATTTTCTCTACTTTAGAGGCCATTTGCTGATGCAATAAATAACTCAGTCTCTACAAACCAAGTGTCAATAACGCCCTGAAGCAACAGAACAATTCCAAATATTACCCAATATATTAATGTTCATCCCTTTTCTGCCTTTGCCTTAGCTGCTGTTTCAGCCTGTTCATCCCCTTTCATAAACGGGATCGCTTTGATGGGGTGCTGTTTAGGGAAAGGAAATGTCACACTTCTGATGTTTTCTTCAGGGAAAGGGGCTGGAGCACTTGTTACAACGCCCAAGAGGTACTGCTCAATGCAATACAAATCATGCTGAAAATGGAAAAAGATGGAAAAGTTAAAAAAAACCAACAGCGCAAGCCCCCGAGGGTCCCAGCTCATCAAACGTAAGCAGAACGGTGCCAAGAAGCGCTGTGATGTGCTCAGGGGACAGCCGATGCCAGCTGGTAACAGACAGAGAGGGTAAGACACCTCGTCCCTCCAGGTCGCTGGTGTCCCCGTGGCAGAGCCTGCTGCCGCAGAGCAGCGCTGTCTGCAGCCCTCACCCAGAGCCCCCAGTAAATACTGCTGCAGCCGAGGCCTCTTCTTCCCAGAGCTCTCATTGAGCCTTTTGCAAAACTCTTTTCCAGGTAAATCTTCCTTAACTTTTGAGAAGAATTATTTCACCAGTGATTAGCTCAAGATACCCTTATGGCAAGTGGTGTGGGAACTTTGTCTTTTCCAAAGTAAAATACAAAATATAAGGCCAGAAATATTTTGCTATTCCTTCTTGTTTTCCCCTTATCTATTGCAAAAAGTATCATTCCCACTGTGTATGAATTTAATTCTAAATTCCCAAAATACATTCTAGAAAATCAATGCAGTCCTAACACATCTACATGGATAATTTGTTTAGCACAATTTATCTCTAAAAAGCCGATGGAAGTCAATTTTAAAATAATATTTAATTGCTTTTTTTCCTTCACACATTAAAATGTGTTTCAAACACTTGAAAAAGCCTGCAAGTTTTCCTCTCACCAAACGAGAGCCTCAAGCATGCTGCCCTGTCGCTACGTGTAACTACTAATGTGAAGAAGATGGCAAGAACTTTGCTGACATCAAATCAGGCTCAAACATTACCCACAGAGTCAGTTTCTGTTTATTGTTAATATTTACACCTCAGTGTTTTTGAGCTTTCCAACTCTTTATTTTTTTTAAAGCTAGAAGCAAACAGAATTGGAAAGAAAAAGCCACCAATTCTGGACAAGGTTGCCCACAGCCACCAGTACTGCTGAAAGAGATCTGGAGACTAGAGGCAGAAACACCTCTGAGAAGACCACCCTCTGCTTCCTGCCAAGGTGAGATATTATATCCCAAAGAGTGGAATTTCCAAAAATTAAACCATTGTTTCTCTGGCATACATGAGCCAATAGGTCACAGCACTGTAAAGTATCCTCCAGGGTCATCCCTGCTAGTGCAGTGGCCCAGGAGACACACACCATGGTTCACCTCAACAACTGGCTGGGGTTTTGTCACGGAATCATGGAGTTGGAAGGGACCTCTAGAGACCATCCAGTCCAACTCCCCGGCCAAAGCAGGGTTGCCCAGAGCACATCACTCAGGAGCATCCAGGCGGGGATTGAAGATCTCCAGAGAAGGGGACTCCACACCCTCCCTGGGCAGCCTCTTCCAGGGCTCTGCCACCCTCACCCCAAAGAAGTTCTTCCTCAGATTGGAGTGGAACTTTCTATGTCCTTCTCGATCTGTTAGAAACCTGTTACAGAACAGGGAAGACACAGAGCTAGTTCATCTTGTCCTCTCCACTCCCACCTTCCCTTCATCTCCATGTCCTTGGAGCAGTTCTGCAGGGCTATGTTGACAACAGAGTACCTGTGATAGCTAGCTCACAGCTATTTTATCTAGGCAAGTACATTCCATGGAGAGCATGGAGCTACACCTCTTTACATGGGTTCTCCTTCCATTTCCCTGATTGTCCTACAAGTCTGTGTCCATCTCTTGTTGATATGAGTACATCCATCATGAACAGAGCTGTTCCTAGTGTTATTGATACGGTCTCACTCACATCTTCTACAAGGACAGTATTATTTCCCTGTCTCTGCTGAAATCTCCGGGATTTGACTCACAAGGACAGCTCAGTCATCTGTAATGAACAATACAACCCCACTGCTGTTCTCTTCATCACTTGTTTACAGCTAATGCAGTTGGAATTAATTAGTGCTAGTGAACTTTTTTTTTTCTTTTGAAAGGGCGACTAAAATCTTTCCTTCAACATTCAGTAACAAACACGACTAACATTTACCTTACATCCAACCTGATTACAGGCCAGATATTAATGATTTTCCTTTCTTGGTTTTCATTTTCTCAAGAAAGCTGATTATTAAGATAACAGCACCTCCAGATACTTTTCAGGGTACACAATGCAAATATGGGTAATGCATAAACTCTCACACTTTGTATGTGGGGCTTTGCAGGCCATTTCCTCCAACATTCTGTGGCCAACATTGACTGCTTCAAAGGAAGACGCAACAGGGATGTTCCCACAATCAATATACCACCCCACTCCCAGGAATTATGAATTTCCTTACACTCTGTGACCAGATTAAAAAACACAAACAAAAAGCCGTAGATCTTCCAATACATCTTGGGTCATGGATTCGATGAATGGACCCCTCGGTGGATAAGGAACTGGCTGGATGGCCGCACTCAAAGGGTTGTGGTCAATGGTTCAATGTCCAATTGGCAGCCAGTGACAAGTGGTGTTCCTCAGGGGTCACTACTGGGACCAGTGCTGTTCAACAGCTTTGTCGGAGACATGGACAGTGGGATTGAGTGCACCCTCCGCAAGTTTGCCAACGACACCAAGCTCATGGTCGCCACGCTAGAGGGAAGGGATGCCATCCAGAGGGACCTGGACAGGCTTGAGAGCTGGGCTCGTGCAAACCACATGAAGTTCAACCAAGCCAAGTGCATGGTCCTACACCTGGGACGTGGCAATTCCAGGCACAAATACAGGTTGGGCGGAGAATGGCTGGAGAGCAGCCCTGAGGAGAAGGACTTGGGGATGTTGGTGGATGAGAAGCTCAACATGAGCCAGCAATGTGCACTGGCAGCCCAGAAAGCCAACCCCATCCTGGGCTGCATCAAGAGAAGTGTGGCCAGCAGGTCCCGGGAGGTGATTCTGCCCCTCTGCTCTGCGCTTGTGAGACGCCACCTGGAGCTCTGTGTCCAGCTCTGAGTCCTCAGCACAGGAAGGACATGGACCTGTTGGAACGGGTCCAGCGGAGGGCCACGAAGATGATCAGAGGGATGGAGCACCTCTGCTATGAGGACAGACTGAGAGAGCTGGGGTTGTTCAGCCTGGAGAAGAGAAGGCTCCGGGGAGATCTTATAGCAGCCTTCCAGTACCTGAAGGGGGCTACAGGAGAGCTGGGGAGGGACTCTTTGTCAGGGAGTGCAGTGACAGGACAAGGGGTAATGGTTTTAAATTGGAAGAGGGGAGATTTAGGTTAGATACCAGGAAGAAATTCTTTGCTGTGAGGGTGGTGAGACACTGGAACAGGTTGCCCAGAGAAGCTGTGGCTGCCCCATCCCTGGAGGGGTTCAAGGCCAGGCTGGATGGGGCTTGGAGCAACCTGGTCTGGTGGGAGGTGTCCCTGCCCAGGGCAGGGGGGTTGGAACTCGATGATCTCTAAGGTCCCTTCCAATTCTAACCATTCTATGATTCTGTGATCTTCTATCAGCTCTGGCCCTGGATACTGTTCCACATTATTCCCATCCTCTGTATACATCATCCTCATGTCTGGGCTTCAGTCATGCTCTACAGCAGGGAGCACTGCAAACTAGTTAGGTTATTCAGGAGACAAATATTACCTTCTATCAGGTTTAATTTAGTTACTTTTCTGATTGTTCTGTTGTTTTCACAATACCTGTACAGCAGAAGCTCTAAGCTCATCATTGCTTTATTTACTATGACATCTCCTATAAATTTCCTTTTTGACATGAACATACACAGTAACTTCAGTATTTCTTTACATCAAGCTCTTTCTATGTTTATTAAGCCCCAGTTTGGGATATGCCCCATTGCCAAGGAAGAAAAGGCAACAGGATTTTCTGAATGATAATGTCTCAGTCAGCCAGAGACGTGGCCACTGCCTGATACCCCTAGTTGCTCAAAATCAAACATGAAAAATATAAAAATAAATATGAAAAATTAAAGACCATCAAGCAAGTTGCCATAGTTTGCTTATACTATGTAGTGTTATTGTTTCTATAACCTTCATATCTACCTTAAACTGAACAAGCATTTCATTCTGTTAGTTGGACCAGATGATCTCTAGAGGTCCCTTCCAACTCTGACAATTCCGTGATTCTGGACTCCCTTGCCACCAGTTAATGTAGATTTATTCATTTATAAGCAGTCCTAGCATTTAAAACCCAGCAGCAAACAAGTGGTGATTTATGACAACTATGGATACACAACAGGTTCTCTTCAAAGCCACTGGGAAGTCATGCCAGCTCTCCAAAAATTCCAAAGCTCTGATTTTTCACCTTTGATCCCCTTCTTTGAAGGAAAGGAAAGCACTGCCCTTTTATTGTGAGATGAAAATGAAAAAGAAAAAATCACAGTTTTTGTGTGTTGATTATATTTTTAAAATACACGCAACAATCCTGGAGAAATAAACTGACCTGAAGTTAGAATTTCACTGTAACTGAGATGACTGCAACACGGTAATATCAAATCATCAAGCATTATTAAGCAGGTGGGGGGAGAACATATCATTTGAGCACGGGGAAGACCTGTATTTAATAATCTGCATGTGGCAATATATGAAACGCTTTCCAAGTGGGAGAGGACCCAGAAAAGGCTGGGGTCAGCAATTACCACTCCGGGTCCTAGTGGGGCCCTGGGAGACTTGGGTAAACCCAAGCTGCAAATTATTGCTCTGCCATTTGTTTCCAATTAGTTTATCTATGATCTGTAACACTGTTATAAGAAAAGGTAACAAAAATAGATACTTTTATTTTGAATGAAATAAAGATACAGCTTTATAAAAATGTCCATATTATGAAAATAAAAATGGATTAGGAAATCTTACAAAACTCCTTTGGTTTTTTGATAAACCACTGTGAGCACACAAGATGGGCAATTTACATGGATTAAAACTCAAGGGAGGTACCAGGAATATTTATAAATACTCCCAATCTAAATGTTTTTCTAAGATGCTTTTAACATCAAACATTCATTGTGCTATAACAGGTTTGCTCTACAAGTCCAGAGGTGGGGGTTGGGGTTTTTTTCGTTTATTTTTAATTACTTGAATGCTTTGCATTTAAAAGAATGAAACCACTGACATAATATGTGGTAGCAGAAGAACACATCTGGCTTTACTCTATCGTCACCTCTAGTGTTCTTGTCTGAAATCCAACCTTTTTTTTCATATTACAATAAACTAACTGAACTGTGGCAGGCAGGTATCAAAGGGAAATTGAGAATACACTGCCCAGCCTCTGGCTGTACGAGGTCCAGCTTGTTCTCCATTATGTTCTGCTGGATGGAAATGCTCTCCCTGGTACTATTTGTGTTAGTAACTGTCTATGAACCCATAACACTTGTAGATTTTTAAATAACGTAGCAGAGTATGCTTTTGCTATTTTTTTTTTTTTTGGTCTAGGAAAATACTGCTGTAACAAATATTCCAAGCAATAATTAGCATGACATACAACAGCCAGTCACTTACTATGGGTCTGGTATTATGCTCACGTTAGCCAATCCCACACTTCCATAAAGTTCCTCCTGATACTGAGAGGTACATGAACGATAGTAAGAGTCATCTGAAGAAATCACAGCAAAAATTTAATTGTGATGAAGACACCTTCTTCAAGTTGAAGATACCATCTTCACCACCTTCCATACTGTTTTCTGGGAGCTGTATTCTCTATTAAATTTTGGATGCACATTGTAAAAATTTACCAAGGTCTTACTGAGTAGTTATAAAATGTCCATCTTATGGTTGATAATAATAACCTTATTTCTATGTCTGTCTGACAGCAGCAATCACCCGAGAGCATTTGTAGTATGACACAAACACAACCACTTCCAGAGGTAGGTTACATTGCTCTCCTGTAGGTATGCTACATTTTGTGTAACCTGGAGGTCTGCAACTGAACACCGTCTTTGCAGAACATTACTGTGTTTTGGAAGTATTTTATTTAAATACTTTTATTTACATTCTATACATTTCTATTTAAATACATTTCTATTTAAAGAATAAACTCTCTTTAGAATATCCGTAATTTCTGATTATTCCCCCCCCCCCAAGTTAAGGAAACTGAATTTATTCTTTTTCCTTTGCATATCTCAATACAGACGTAAGAACTGCAGTGCAGCTTCAAGTTCCCAGAGGAGCTGACAGCACAGCCTAACTACAGACTCTTCTCTACCATCACCTTCTGGCTTTTCAAAATAGATGAACTGTATTTCTCTCTTACTTCCCTTCAACAATCTCTTTTTATGCACACACATACACCACCTTGACTGTCTTCCCCTCCTAAGCACAACTCGGCAGGCCAACAATTCCCCCAGCTTGTTTAGGGTAATCTTTGCCTTATTTCACCTCCAGCACAAGGTCTTTATATACTTGACATTAAGTAAAAGATGTATGTAGGAAAGTTTCTCTGGATGCACCACCCATCCCATCTACTCCTGCTGCTACAAGCCCCACCTTCGCCCTCCCAATCCCCCAGGCATGGTGTAGCTGCCACTAATGACTCTGGAGGTGCGTCTGACAACCCGCCCAACAAAGAGCTCCCCTGGGGAGCGGGAATTGCTCTCCATCCTTTACACAGCAGGTTTTTGCTGTTTGCACAGCACATCTTAGCAGAGGAGCAATCCCAGGCCAGCATCTCTCTTTACAGCATTCTGGAAGTTGGGAAGCACAAGCTTATCTTAGCAGGCTGTGCCGTCTTCAATTTGTGAAGTTCTTCCTTTCGCTGATGCCAAAGCACTTGGCTCAAACACTGGGGTCCATTCTCATCCTGGCAGGAGCAAGCTCTGGCAGTGACCAGCATGAGCTGAAACCCCGTACAGCAGTAGTGTAATGATAGCTGGCCAATGAAAAGCATGACCTCAGACCACTGCAGCCTACCTCCCTGTTGTTGATGATGTCAAAAGTTTTGCAAATTATCCCAAACTCTTCCTTTTTTCAGGGAAAGAAGATGCTACTCTTACCGCCCTGATCGTTGCAGCTGCAGCTTCAACAGGAGGTTCAACTCACCCCTTGGTTTGCACTATCAGAAAGGTATCGACCACTGACAAGGCACAGAGACACCCACAGAATATCAGTGGGCTTCAGGCACTACTCGATAGGAAAACAGAGAAAAAAAGGACCCTGAACTGCCTGACTGGGGACTTTGAGAACCGTGGGACTCCTAGCTCGGCCAATGGAAACAGATTAAAGCAACATTCACGACAAACAGTTTGGAGAGGAAAGCACTTCTGTGCTTCAGGGATCACAGAATTGTCTAGGTTGAAAAGGACTTTTAAGATCATCTAGTCCAACCATCAACCCGATGACTGCTAGTAGCGAAGAAACACAGGGCAGAGCCTGTTGCAGAGCCTGCATTAACTGTAATGGCTGGAAGCTTTACTAACATTTTGATAATGTACACAATTAAATTGGCATAAATCGGGAAGAGAGAGAAAGAGCACATACACATGAGCACAGAAAATTAGAAAAGAACCATTTCACCGTTCAAATTTTTTTTTTTTTGTCATTCCACATCTCATCTTCCATCCCCTGCATAGGAGCCTATAGTTGAATTTTTGATTCATTATTTTCATATAAAATAAGATAAAGAACCACACATCAGATCCGTATTTGTCCTTCACTTTAAAGGATTATCTTATAAGGAGACCTGTTAACTTATAATGCTAGAAAAAAATCATAGTCACATGTTTGTGTCTGTACATGATCCACAAACAAGATTTGCCAACAAAAGGTATTCAGCTGTAAACAGCAATATGCAGAGCACAATAAATCACTTTGAAGCAAGCACCTATACGGTCACAGCCTCCAAAAAACATTTCACAAACAAAAATATTATTAAAACAGTAAGACATGCTTTAGGACTGATTTTTTGGGGGGGGGTATCTTGTTTTGCAACCATGGCCATGTTCTCTAGAAGCGCAAATAAACCCAAGGGCAGATTCAGCTGGTGGGGGTTTGTGTAGGCCTGCTCTCCTCCCTGCCCTCCCTGCTCAGCGCCGAAGGGATGCTCTGTCACACGGGATACATCAACCGCCCGCCCAGCCAGGCTGTCACCCAGCCTGCCCATCTGTGGTTCCTCTGCTGGCTGGGGCTGCTCGCCCTGGCACAACCAAGCATGGCGGCATCCTCGCTTTGTATTTAAAAAAGGCTCTCCTTGTTCTTTAAAGGACTCTAAGGATGACGTTTGTGTGACTTCTTGCTGCTGTAGCTGGCGCATGAAGAGCAGCACACTGAGTCCTGGCAGTACCACACCAACTGCGTTACCTCCGGGGCTGCAGTACCGGGAACTGGCAAAATCCTGCCTTTCCAAAGCAGAAACCCAGCAAAAAAAACCCCACCAAACCACAAACCAAAAAAAAAAAACCCCAAACAAGCCAAAACACAAAACATGCCAGAATGAGAGGTGAAAAATCATCATCCTTGACCATTGTATTTTTTCTGACTCTCCACCCAGGCTGACATCTGATGACCAAGCACGTTTGAGTTGCCCAGCACAGACCCCAGCCCAGGAGGCAAAAGAGAAAGCTGCTCCCTCCTGCTCTCACTGGCCTGTCAGCGGCCCAGTCGCCCTGGCACTGGGATGTACAAGACTCCTACTGGTCTGAACTGGTCTGGCTTCTATGCTTCTGCCTGGATCATGGAACTGCTGGTAACCACAAAGGTTTGTGCCCAACAGAATGGCATTTAGATGAACAAGCGCTTAAGTAACTCCTATGCCTTACCCAAAGATGAATAATTAGAAAACAGAGATTTTCAAATGGATAGTGCTGGATCCAAACACACAGTCAAATCTGTTTTTTTTTTTAAAAAAAAGAGGAAAGAAAAAAGCTTTGGCCAACTTCTGTAATTCACACCTTGCTTCAGCATACCTCACTACAAAGCAACATATTTGAGACGAATTTAAACATTTAACTACTGCTGTGAGAACCAACAATTGCAGCATAAAGCTACATGTGTCAGAGCTGTTTAAGCATATTCATGTGTTCCCAGCCCCAGCAGACAAGTGTTATTTGGGCATCCAGACTCAGAGGAGCCTATCTGAACCACCTTAATCACTTGATGGTGGAAGACCTGTCAAAAATACCATTTTTCCAAAATACTTCATGAAAATCTAAAGCAAAATAAAACTGTGTTGTTGCACGGTAGTTCACAGTCATGATTTTCCTGGCCTAACCAATAATTCGAGGCACACAACCTAGCAACTTGGAAGGACCAGTTTTTCAGAAAATGTTAAGGTGGCAACTTTCCAAAAGAAAAAAGGAAAAAAAAAAAACCAGTTGTTGCAATCAGACAATGTGATCAACACAGCCTCACACATCACTCTTGAATCAGAGATGCACAGAAGTAAAACTGATTTCACATTTTAGCCTGGAGGGCACCTGAGTTACACAGGGAAACCCAAAATGTCTAGCGCAACTCTGCTGCAGTATTATCTTCATGGTGAACAGTCAAAAGTTTGGATAATCCAAATGCAGTAATCAAGAAAGTAATCTCAGCCTTCATTTTTTGATTCATCTTCTCATTTTTTATTCTGCAAGAATAAGCAGTTTCTTTCTCATTTGATTTTTTTTTTGAAACTACCATTATTGAAAAAAATCACAGAAGACTCTTTAGACTCAGAAAAATATGTGATGTTTTAAAAGCTGCCTTCACAAAAATTTTCACAAGTAACAAGTTCAGAGTATAATCCAGCAAGCAAGGGCTGTGCTCACCAAATACAACATGGAACAGTATTTCTAAGGTATATGTAATATGTTCTCTAACACTGAAAAATGTCTGCAGTATTAGTGTCCAGTATTTCTGAGTTGTTCCGAGTGGGTTGGGGGTTATTACAACGTCAGTTCTGAAAAGGGGTATTTGATTCAAAAACCGGGAGAAGAGAGACCACCATGAGAGACTGAGACTCTCTCTAATGATTTCTGGGAGTAATCCAAATAAGGCCTGCTCCCAAAATTAAATCAGGGGACAAAAATCTGTGTGGTCAATATTTATCCTTGTTAATTCGAGCCTCACTTCAGCTTCAACTTGCATGAACAGAAGTCTGTAAAAACCGAACATTTTGAGAAGCTTTTTTGCAGCCAGAATTTTAACTGTACTCTTAAATCAAGCTTTAGAGAGAGTATCCATTTTCCACCTTTTTTCCATGAAAGCTGAGATTTTCACTACTTTATCAGATGAAAATCACGCATCTTCAAGGCATCCCTTAGAACATGACACAGCAAAGCTGTATGAACAGACAGGATTTTCCCATGTTATACTCCTGGGAGAGTTAATTAGCTGAAATTTTATTTCAGCAGCCCACAGTCCTCCCTACTAACCAAAAAGCAGACATGATGAAAGGGGTACCCTTTTCCACCCCCCACCCCCCACCCCCATATTTGTACTCCAGAAATATTTCATGAAGTTATATGCTGCCTTTTTCTTCTCTCTGTTAAGGTATCATTTCACAAGGGAAGTTTAACAAGTTGAACCACAGCTTGTTAATGTGCAATAGCAATTGATTACGTAACACTTTTTAAAATTCATTTATAGCGATGACAAGAATATAGTTATTGGTGGAAAGAGAAAATAAATACCTGCTCTACTCAGAAATCAGCTGACAGCCCTGGTGAGTTGCTACTTGATTTAATTTCCATTAATTTTCCATTGGAGAAATTCCCAGCAGGGAACACAAAAGACTCAACAAGATGTTTCTGCAAATATTGGCTCCTTCAGCCAAGTGATCCTTCCCTCTATGCCGTTTTTAAGCCAAACGTGCTAAAATCAATGGGTTTGTGCATGATGGGCTATTCCAAGCCTTGTAAAAACCAACAAAAAATAAGGTACTACCAGTGCACTGCACAAAATGCTTTGAGAAGTCCTCAGATGAGAAAAATCAAATGGTGGACTAATGAAAACTATGTACTTTTTCAAATTTTTACTTTTTATTATACTTTCCATAAATATCAGGGCTTTAATCCTGTAAAATTCAGTTAATTCCAACGATCTTACCAAAACACATGGTTATTTTTCTCTATAACAGAACATCAATCCACCCAGACAACACCTGTTTGGCATTTATCATAGGATTAAAATGCATCTGTATTAAGACTTCAGCCCTATAAAAGAGAGTGTGATGAATCACTTTAATTTTATTTAGTTAGGAAAATGAAATGCAGGATTAAGCAATAGCTAAGTGGATAAATTGCCTTACATTTCCAAAGCAGGAAAAAAATGTCCCCATTAATTAAAAACTCAGTTCTGGAAACTATGTAGCGGAAATGGTCACATAAAAATGTACATGTCGGGTCACTTCAAAATAATTGTTTTCAAAATGAGAGCTCCTGAAATACTGAATAACAGAAGAGGAGCACACGTTAAAATACACCAGTATGGCACAACACAACCAAGTTATAATACATACAATATATATATATACACACACGTATATGATAAATATGTATAGTGTATTTATACATATATAGCTCCAAATCAGCTCCACATCAGCTCGCACAGTTCCCAATAGGTAGGATGGTCGGTGCTGGGGAGAACAGCTCAGGATTAGCCCCAGGTGATGGACCACCAGCAGCAGAGCCAGCGGAGGAAGTTCAAACTTGCATCTCCCATCTCCCAGGCAGAGCTCTTAGAGCTGCAGGAACCTGCAGGAACCTTGACTGCACCTCGGGAAATCAAATCCCAGACCCAAATTTAAAAACTGCATTCTGGTGAGTATGATATTATATAAAACCGAGTGGTAGTTTTCCTCCTTCCACCCCCAAACCCATCCTCTCCCACCACACCTACAGTCAGCAGTATCTTAAAAAAAATCCAAAACAGCAAACAAGAGAAAACAAAAAAAAATATTCAGAAGGCTTTGGTAACAAATGTAGGACACCCATGCCTCTATCCAAGTCTTTAAATGTAGTAAAATATTGCCTCCAGCTAGCTTAATTCAGTTTCCCAGGAACAAAAAGAGTATAGTTGAAAGCACTGATTATTCTTACTCTCCCGCAAGCCACTTGCAATCATACTTCATTTGTAATTTCCATATGCTTCCTTAACCACCAGAACTGAGGGATGCTTTTCAGTCACAGCTCTGGAACAGAATTTGTACTCTTCTCAGGACTAGCAGGAAAGCAGCAGTACGTCTCCCTCCAAGTACCCAAGCTCAAATACCTACATTTTAGCCCCAGTGCCTAGAACTGCACCTCTGTCAGTTCTGCTCCTTCTGGAGGATCTGCAAAGGGAAGTACGGGTTTCTGTCAAAAAGCATTTCTCTCATGGAAGCCTTTTTGCATTTTAAAACAAATTGTCTTTAAGGCATCAGTAAGTTTGAGAAACCACTGCCATAAGCAACAACCATGTTTTTAAGATGCTCCTCTTGAGGATTTTTAAAGCAAAAACTTGGGATACATGACACTGAGCTTCAGTTGAAGCACTGGTTAGAAATACCTGCAGAACAGGTCCAGTTTAGGACATCTATACTTGTATGTACACAAGCAGACTATGTGCCTGTACTGCCACCAACGTTAACAGTAACATGGTGACAATAAGTAGCAGAGCACAGGGACCAGATAACCCACAGGGTTAAGATTGGGCTGGCCTAAATGTGGGTACCCAGCACCTTTGAGATGCCCTAGCATTCACCCCTGGCCACCCGCTACTGCTCCCAGAGCAAGGTCTCGGGCAGTTCCCAGGTCACATCTAGAGCTCCACCACCAGACGACACGTAACACGGCACTTCATGCTTATGTCCAGCCAACTCCACATCCCGCTTGGTGCTTCCTTCGGGGTAAGATCACAGAATCATAGAATAGTTGGGTTAGAAGGGACCTTTAAAGGTCATCTAGTCCAAACCTCCCAGCAATAAGGAAGGACATCTTCAACTCAATCAGGTTGCTCAGAGCCCCATCCAACCTGGCCTTGAACGTTTCCAGGGATGGGGCATCTACCACCTCTCTGGACAACCTGTGGCACTGTTTCATCACCCATATTGTAAAAAAGTGTCCTTATATCTAGTCTAAATCTACCCTCTTTCGGTTTAAAACCATTACCCCCTGTTCTATTGCAAGAGGCTCTGCTAAAAAGTCTGTACCCATTAACTGATGATGATGAACTGATCTCAAAGTCAACTGGCCCCTATATTGAGGAAAATATCCTGACCACAATGACAGCTTATATGAGATACTTACACTCCAAAGTCTGGAAGAAAAATCTCATTTTCACTTAAGTTTTTCAGAATAAGAAATCTCCTGTATTTAATCAACAACTTTTACCAAGGTACTTGTTGATTGACAAGTTTAATTACATTCCTAAAATTAAGATATACCCTACTATCCTGTAATAGCTCTTTCCAGGAGACCTCCAAAAGTACAGTAAAATAGTCCCAATTTTACACATGGAAAGTCAAAAGAGCAAAGGAGTTTGCCCAGCATCAGTTACACCATCACTATCAGCTGGTGCTACCAACTTAGCAGTGAAATCCAGAGCCAATCCCCCTACACTATTCAGAGAATCACAGAATGGTTAGAGTTGGAAGGGACCTTAAAGATCATTGAGTTCCACCCCCCCTGCCCTGGGCAGGGACACCTCCCAGCAGACCAGGTTGCTCCAAGCCCCATCCAGCCTGGCCTTGAACCCCTCCAGGAATAGGGCAGCCCCGGCTTCTTTGTTACTCCTGGAACCAGCAGCCACCCCAACAGCATTTCAAGGCAACTTTCCAAAACAATTAATTAAGCTGTACTTCAACAAAATCAAGGCGTGGGTTTGTCTCAACACATCTAAGTTTGGGTAGCAGCCTTATTTTTGCTTTTGCCTCTGAATGCGAACTGCTTCCCGTCTTGAAGATTAAGTTCACCCTTGAGCACAGCCGTACATGAAGTGCTGTAAAATACTGCAAACTAAACAATATTTATTCAACATTAAAGGTTTTCTTCAGAAGGACATGCTGGGTGGGTAAAGCAAAAGGCAGTCTGAGCTTACCTCTCAATAAGTGTCTTTTGGCACTGCCTCCATTCATGGTGTGAAATTGAAAGATTACTATTTTGAAAGTATACAAGCTAGCACGGTGTGCAATTTGTCTCTTGCAGATAAAGCTGGTTATAAGGAAGCAAATGCTTAAACTGCAAGTCTATTTGCTTTACTCCAGATTTTCCTAATGCTCGGCAGTGGGAGGAGAGGGAGCACTAGCAGGCTCCCAGCTGAAGCCTTTCATAGGTGCTGAAGAGCTGTTACCTGCTGCTTGTGCTTCCAGAATATTTTCAGAAGGATTAATAAAACCCCGATTCCTTCATCTATTCAACTTCTAGAGATTAAAATAATTACACTAAGTCCTTCTGCATCTTCGGTAGCACTTTTTTTAAATTTAAAAACTGCATGTACTACAGTATAGCATACTGTAGCAAGAGAATACTCTTCCTTTCCCTTCAGGGAAGAGAGTGGGCAGTGCAGCGTTTCCATACTCACATTGTTCCCTGTGATTTTTGGAAAGTTATGATTTTCTAATTTGGCAACTTTTTAGTGAACTTACTGATAAAACCAGTTTGGCCTTTGAATTACTTCACCCAGCTCTTTTAGCATTAGTCCCTAGCAAAATATTCAGCTGGTTGGTCACTTTGGAGTATTCTGCCAGACTCTGCCCCCGGACCCGCAAAGCCAGTGATACCAGAGTAACTCAACCTCTACCTGTATTTTATTAGAGATTTCTCTGTATTTGTATCGCTTGCTGTACTACAGTTACTAAGACACATGCATCTAAAAGAACTGGCTAAGTATCTTACATCAGGAATGAGTAACACTAAAACTGTTACAGATAGTAGCAATATAGAGGACTTTAAAAACAGAAGTTTTCACTGTCCTCAGCTCAGGAGGTAGATGTTGCACTGAAGAACAAGGTACCAAGTATCTATGAGAAAGCAAAATAACGTTGAACATTTATCCTGCGTTCTGCTTCTTAGAGCGGTCCCAAAGCATTTTTGATATGCTAGGCACAATTGTGCTCTAACTATTCGCACCCACATCTCAATCTAGTGTTTTAATCTTTCAAAAAAATCCGTTAAAAGTGTTTCAGAGGAGAATTTCAGCGAATGTAAACATACAAATCCGCCAACACCTCTAGCCCACGGCTATGCAGGAGACACAGCACAGCAGCAGCAGTTCCCAGATAGTTTACCTGATTTTCAACCAGCTGCTCTAACCCATTTGCAAAATGGCATCATTTCTGTGAAAAAAACCCAAGCAACCCCCCAAAACCCCCAAACTGGATCTTCAGCTGTTTCAGAAGCTTCACAATGCAGGCAGAATTTTATTTTTTTCTTTTTTTTAAGATTTGATAAGGAAAATCCTATCTTATATTTAATGTAGCCAAATTTCTGAAAACAATGAAGGCAAAGACATTTAGTTCTCAGATATTTTCCATGGATTGTTTAAAAAAACCAATAATGAGTCTAAGCGTGGCTTCTAGAAACATAAGAATATGCTGTTTTTTTCTAACGGTCTAAGTTTTATATTTAAATTTCTATTACAAATTGAAACCCCAGTTATGGAGTGGAATAATACAGCTTTGTCAATACTACAATCTAAACAAGAAACATACACACATATATATATATATATTAGGTCTATATACCCACCTTCTACTAAAGAGCAACTCAGATTGCTGTTGGAAACTAGTAGCGCAAAAATGTTAAGGGGCAGGACTGGTGGGAGAAAAAAAGCAACCTGCCTGTCCTTTGGGGAATGGCAGACATGCCATTTTCTAACAACATTGTGGAAGCAAAACAGAATTTTCACTCTTTTGTTTTGAACTGATGCTTGATTTTATTTAGGAGAAGCTCTCATAGGTCTTTAAATAATTCATAACGCAGCGCCTGTTGTTTAGTTCAAGGAGGGAGCTTGGAGAATGTTAATCAAACCAGCAATGAATTGGCACAGCTGTAATTCTGCAAGTCCCCTCCCCGATGAGCTCATCCCCTAGCAGTGCAAATTAGAATGACATCATGCTCGCAAAGCTGCACACATGCACTCACATTCCCACCCTGTCTCCTCCCAACGCAGGATTGCTGCTACTTTTTCACACAAAAAAGATTGTTATATACAGATACACCTGGGTAGAAGGAAGAGAAGCTGGAGGACCTGCTGCTACATCCATGGGGTCTGTCCTGTTTGGTCTGTCACAGTTCCAGCACAGACATGGAAGACAGATCTTTCTATTTGAAAATAATTAAACTGTGTATTTATCAGTCCAGCTCAAAAAATACTTGAAAAAAGTATTGAAGACATGCTTTTGAATAAGATCCACAAGTACTTTTCAAAGGACTGCTCAATGCTTTTACTTGATTTTCACTGAGCTTGCAACTTGATGACCTTTAGCTTGCAAAACCACTCTCAAAACCAGGTCTCAAACAGATGTGTTTGAAAAAGAAAATGTTAGTATAGCCATGCTGTTGAAAGCTCTCATTTCTCTAACCCTGTTTCAGTTAGCCATCAGATACTTAAGGTGCAGATACAAAAATATCCAACACAGGTGAATAGTCAGAACCGATTAAAACTTAACAGACAAACTAAACAATTAATAAAAAGCCCATAGACAGAAATAATGTATTGGAACAAAATGCTCAGAGAACAATTTAGATACTAACCTGCAGAAATTTAGGGTGTTTTCCTAATTGTCGATGAACATAAAGGGCAGCTGCA
This sequence comes from Calidris pygmaea, assembly GCA_003697955.1. Taxonomy (NCBI): domain Eukaryota; kingdom Metazoa; phylum Chordata; class Aves; order Charadriiformes; family Scolopacidae; genus Calidris; species Calidris pygmaea. The sequence continues at coordinate 1,088,746 of QJSC01016349.1, forward strand.
TTTGTTTACTTTTACAAATATGCTAGCTCAGGTCCATAACAAGCTTAGTAATTTCAGCAAGTACAGTACGCATTAATATTAACAAGCTCATTTAGGTTTATTTCATAGTCTTCAATAATTAAAGTTATTATTTTCTGGAGAAGTTTATAAAACTACTGATTGCAGTAGAAAGGACGGCTCAGCTGTCTGATGCAGTCAGCACACCCCTCAACACAACAGAATCGGAAACACCTCTCAGTCTCAGAGCATCTCCCGGGCTGGGAAACTGCCCACGCAAAGATCAGGTTTCCTTCTTGTTATTGAATAAGGGCATACTATATAAACCCTCATATGACAATGTAATGGGGAAGAAATATGATCTAAGAAGTGTTGTAAACCTTATCACTATGTATTCCTCATAAAACAGCCAAAAAATAGACTTTCAGCAATCTGGAAATTTCCACTGAATTTCACTGAATTTTTAGAGTTGGAAGGGACCATAGAGATCATCTAGTCCAACTCCCCTGCTGAAGCAGCATTGCCTAGAGCTTGTCAGAGCATGTTACTCAGGAGCATCCAGGCGGGTCTTGAAAATCTCCAAAGAAGGGGACTCCACACCCTCCCTGGGCAGCCTCTTCCAGGGCTCTGTCACCCTCACTGTGAAGAAGTTTTTCCTCATATTTGAGCGGAACCTCTTATGTTCCAACTTGTGCCCGTTGCCCCTTGTCCTCTCACTGGGAACCACTGAGAAGAGTCTGGCTCCCGCCTCCTTCAACCCACAACCAGGGAGTTTTGAAAGTGTTAGAAATGTCTGAGGAGCATTTGGAAAAAAACAGCAGAAGAAAGGAATCTGTCAGACGACACAAGGAGAGGGACTGCAGAGGGGCAAAGGACAATTACAGCCTGACATGACCTGCCTGGTGTGTAAGCAGAAGACAAATAAGCCAGATGTTTCCCCTGTGTCCCCCCCCAGTTTTTCGTGCACCCCCAGCCTGCTTGCTGGTGAGGCGGGGTGGGGTGAGGAGCAGAAAAGGCCTTGAATGCTTAGAAACAACCAAAAAAACCCAGTGCACTGTCTCTCATCCCAAATCCCAAACGTAGCATTCCCCCAGCTGCTAGCAAGAAAGTCAACTCCACCCCAGCTGAAACCATGACACGAGTACAAACAACAGAGGCTCAATGAGTGACCTGCTCTGGGGGGGGTGTCCCTGCCCACGGCAGGGGGGTTGGATCTAGATGATCTTTAAGGTCCCTTCCAACCTAAACCGTTCTATAATTCTGTATCACAGGAAGGCAAGGCCTGATCCTCTCAGAGAGGGTAAATTCTGTGGGACTTTGGGACATGTAAAAACACAGGACATAGTAAAGCAATGCCTGCACAAACGCTTCGGCTCTTCCTTGAATCCCCTTCCACTCCGAGGGATCCTGCCTAGCCTTTCTATGTAAACAGTTGCAAGTTGATATGCTCAAGATTTCAGAAAATAAGATTTTTGCAGAGGAAAACACGCCAAAATGTCCCTTCTGATCCAAGTGCAGATCCTGAATCTTGTAAACAGACTTTGTATTACGGAGAACTGTTTGGGAATCTCCCATCTTAACATCAAAGTCCTTGGCAATTAGCTCCCAGATCCAAATTCTGTGGCTTCATTCTACCACAGTTTGAGGAGACATAATTTTCCTTCAATATTTACTCTTGTTACAATGTCAAACAGCTTGAATCTCTCTCTTCTTCCCCCAAAAATGGGATGCTTGGAATTAATCTCCGCAAAGGTTAAGCAGAAAGAGAAAGTTTAGATGAAACAACATGATCATTTCATCTCTCTATGCTACTACCTCGCCCCAGAAGATGCTAACAAAATGGGTCAGTAATGCTTCTGCTTAAAAAACGTAATTCTAGATTTGCAATTTAGGAAAAAAAAACTTTTTACCTAAGCTCTCTCCATCTTCTTTCCATCCGCACAGAATGGCAGAAAGATTTAATGCAATTTAGTGACTAATGGCACACAATTTTAGTCTTTAGTGCTTGATAAGCTTCTCCAAGCAGAAAATACGTAGATGAAGAGTTACAATATGGAAGAACTCTATTGACATAAAAGATTTCTATTTCTGCCGCTTTCAAAAGATGCACAGAACGATTTTCACCTGGATAGTCAAAGTAATAGGTACACTCTGCTTACTTCTTAACGATTTTTAAAAATAATCTAATTCTGTAAGCGTTATTCTGAACACTTATGGAATATAAAACATATCCTTTCTGAAGATTGTTTTAGTAATACTACTACAATATATATATATCTATAAACAGCAAGTGTAACTTATTTACAACTTTTTAAAGAATGGTGTAAAAAAGCCTCACAGAAGTACCATAACCACATGCAAGACTTGCTTATGTGGCTTTTTGTAATGGTATACATTAATTGACATTTCTTTGATTGGCATAACACAAGCTCAGAGCCAATGACCAATGCCAGGTTCTCGCAGGCAGGAATCTAAACAGTAAGATGCAAGATGGGCAGGTGCCCCATCACCAGCTGCAAAAGAACGTGCATGCCCGAAAATTGGACAAGGGTGGTCAATCTGTTGCGTAACATCGGGCAGAAATGGTACTTTAAGGAGTATCTAAAGACCTGTGGAACAGATCAGGTTGTGCAAGCCATAGCTTGGCACAAGGGAAGTATAAGGAGAATAAGCAATAAAGGGACTTTTAGATAAAATAACCAGAAAGACTTCAAAAGCCAAGATATTCAGAAGTAATCGAAGCTGGACAACACAGAAGGATGACTGGCAAAGAGAGGACTTTGTGCCAGGTGAGAGGTGGATGTAAAATCACAGGAGAGAACAGAGTCTTCACCACTGATGTAGGTCCCAGTGGACCAGAAAACACACCCAGGTGTGCAAACAGGAGGGAGGAGATCCCCAGGGAACAATCCAGGGAATCTGCAGGACAAAGCTCAGGGAGAAGTGGAGGCACCAGCAGAAGTGCTGAAATGCTGGTGCGCAGCGTGGAAGGGCTCCCTGGTGAGCAGAAGGATTTCCGAAACCATCAGAGAAGACAAAAACATGCTTCCTCACTGGCTACTTCATTTCTCTGCTTGTACAGTTTCTCTTCAGTGTGTTAGTGAAGCATAATAAAATAATGCTAATAGAAGAGAAGAAAGAAAATCAGCCCAGGTCTTGTGCTGGCCTGGTTAAACAGGAAAAATCACCAATTCAGCAAAGCACAGCTCTACTCAATATTTTTAAAAAAGGAGTTTAAAATAGAGACAAGTTACTGTCTGTTCTAAAAACGCTTGTTCTCCAGTTAAAAGATAAATAGCAGCAGCTATTTAGCACCCACTTTGAGGGTGGCAGAGCCCTGGAAGAGGCTGCCCAGGGAGGTGGTGGAGTCTCCTTCTCTGGAGACATTCAAACCCCGCCTGGACACGTTCCTGTGCAACCTGCTCTGGACCTGCTTTGGCAGGGGGTTGGACTAGATGATCTCCAGAGGTCCCTTCCAACCCCATGTGATTCTGTAGTTTGTGGAGTTCCATTACTTCAAACTTCATCTAATACTTGCTGCTAGACAAACAACAGGCAAGAACTGCAGGACACCAATGTGCTACTTGAGATCATCACATCAGTCATTAAATACACTCTGCTCTTTAGCTGAACCATGCCCTTAATTATTTAGCTATGCTTCCTTCCACTAACTGCAGACCATCACATTTCAAATACAATTTTCTTTTCTTTGGACTCAGGAGTTTCCACTATGTGGAAGAAGAAAGAGGAGTTTATCAGACCGAGGTTAGAGTCTTTTAAGCATTTCCACACTATTGGATCCTTAGTTTGGACAGTCTTGCTGAACAAAAGCGAAGCCCTGTGAGAGACTGGCAACCGAAGGCACAGGAACCGCTGATGCAGTACAGAGCCACTTTTACCACTGTGACTGTGATTGACAAGTATCTTCTTGGTAGTTTCATTTATTTATATATATTTATCGAATACACACACATGCTGTATAGCCCATTTTAAGTGTCCCAAAAGCTATTTCTCATCAAATTAACCTAACAAACATTCTCTACAAAGCATTCTCTTAGATGCTTCTTTGCTGGACATTTAAAGCATGACCAAATTTGCAGCTGTATCATAACTGGAGATGCAACAAAGAAAGGCAGATCTGAATAAGCCAAAAGCAAGAGGGGAAAATTAAAAAAGAGTTTGGAAATTATTTTACAGTTGAGAAATGGCCTGATGCACAAAAATTTGTATTGCCCATATAGCTTGGAGAAGAAATTCTTCTTGACCTTCTTCCTTACAACTTTCGCCTTAAGATAAGGTTGCATATACATAGGCAACCTTAAGAAAATAAGGTTAGAAATAAGTAAGAGAAAAAATACATATGATGCAAAGCAGAGGATCTCAATTATGCAGCCCTTCATTTATCTTCAAGTACCCAACCACCTCAGACCTCAAGTGCCCTCATGCACCTCACGCTGTGGCTGGCAGGGCAGAGCAACTGGCGTGGAGCCAGGTGGCAAGTCCAAGCCACCACCTTCCAAAAACGCTTCCAAATCAATTCTTGCTTCTGAACCAGTGAGGCTGGTTTTTAAAGAAGATCTAGGAGTGGAGGGTTAGTACCTCTGCACTTTTCAGGCTTTTGTCCAACTGGGGGTAATGGCTGCACGACTAATGGCTAAGCCACTCACTGCCTCCTCTTCCTCCCCAGGGATCATTCATCCCTCAGTGATAACACTCCCAGAACCATAATTTACTTAATAGGTCATTGGTAACCTTTATTTATGAATCACAAACTAATCTCAAAGTTTTAAAGGTATGCTGGCTTTTTAAGCTTCTCTGAAAACCCTCTCAAACTAATTGACTCTGGCCCAGACATTTGTGAGTTTGGGTTTGATCCACAGGGACAGGCGGGTTGTTTGTGGAGTGTTTTAGCTAAATCTGTTTGGCAGTCTGAGCTCTAAAAAACCCCCTTTTTTGCTCCATGTTATACTAAAAAATATTATATGCCTGTAAAACCTGCAATGACTAAACGTGACTTACCCTGTCTTAAAGATCTCATTGAGAATAAATGTGTTTGAAAGAAACTAGTGAGGCCTGGGCACCCACCTTCTTTCTCTGAGCATGCCAGAAGGATTTTTAAAGGCTGTGGAGTGTCAGCTGTAGAAAGCGGCACGTCCCTCTTGCTTCTCAGAGGTGACAGCTGCGTGTTCCCCCAGCAGAACCGCTTCCACCTCATTTCTGTAACACATTTCAGTTACAGTACACAGTACTAACTTAGCTGAAATAGTCTCTGGCAGCTGTAACCTCTTCTACAAGCACCATCAGACACCAAAGTTTATCAATGTCCACAGGTGTTGCCTTTGTTATTTTTTATTTAATTGAAAGCAAGCAAACTAGATCACTGGAGCTAGAGACTTTGTGAAGTCTGCTTCCCTTGAGGTTTTCCTCAGGAGCTGGAGTGACTTGGGAGCCTAAATCCCACTTTTACCAATTCTTGATGAGGCTGGTAAGCGTTTGAAACCCCCCACCTCCTTCTGGCAGAGGAGTCACCCAGCTCATTCCTGTGGCCTGAGCTGTAGAGAACATAAAACTCATGAACATAAGTTTTCTTACCCCAAAAGTGTACCCCCTTCTACTATTCACTTTTATATTTGGGATGAGGTATACATTTGGTATCTCAGATGCTAAGCTCTTCATAAGGTAAGCTACAAAAAAAAACCCCCAAATACGACTGATGCTTTTATTATTATTCTAAATCTCTACTGCTGTGAAAAACGCTCTTCTGTTTGAACATCAACCTGACTGCAAAATTGGCTTTAAACCAGATCAAAAAATGAACATCTCTGTTCTTCCCCAGACCACTATTAAAATTTTCTGTTTAACACCTCATCTGGAATGATCAGAGACTGGAAATAACCTCAAACTGCTACGTGAGACAGGACAGATATTCAGAATCCACTACCAAGGCTAATAACTCCATTGTGATCATCTAGACAATTCTCTACCCCAATATTTTCAGAAAGAGGATGATGCCAGTTTGACACACTCATGCACAGGTCTCACTGCAAAACGTCCCTGCCAACTCCAAGTCTTGGTTCTCAGCACCTTAAAAGCCACGCTTCTTTACATGACTTCAGTTAATTGCCCATAGATAGATAGATAAATAAAGAAATAGCATTTTAAGAATGCATGGTTTTGACCATCCTTTTAATCCAAATATGAGAATAGAAAAAACATTTTAACATCTAAGAGAAACCATGGGCCTTTTTTTTTTTTTAAGGCCATTAGGCATACAAGGCAGGAACAACACAGAATTTTTTTATAGGAGAGGGTGTAAGCTTTTGTATGGAGTAGAAGGTATTTTGGTTTGAGCTTGGATCAGAGGTTTTTCCCTATTTTTCAACTTGACTTTGAGGTGGGACTTCAAACAAGGGACATCAGGTGGGAAGTATAAATGGGGCATAAAAGTGAGAAACAGAAGCTGGCTGTTGGGAATCAGAAGAAGAGGGCAGGGCTGGCGGTGAGGAAGTCTCCACTTCTAATCCTGGTACAGCCCCTGCCTTGCAGGGCAGCCACTTCCTCCCGCTGTATCACTGCTTGAACATCTTTAAAGCATTTTTACTTACTGTTCTCTGTTATTTTAGAACATGTTAGTGTCTGTACAGCACTGAATCATAAAAATGCTGTACTAAGCATTACTATTTTTATTGTCAGCATAGTTGCTACCCTACAGACACTGAAGGGGGCTTGATAAATTTTGAGAGTATCACCTTCTGGGTAATTCCTTTTTTCCCCTGAAAATAAATTGTCGTCTCCCTGTGCACACATGAAGTTCAGTTACAAAGCAGAAAGCATCTTCTCTTCTAAATTACATAGCACACTAGTAAGATGTGCTGCAGTCCATAAGTACATAACAGTACATACATGGACAAGGGAAAGTACAAGGGAAACCATTCCTATCAAATGTAGTTAACAAAGCAGCCATTCTCCAAGTGATTAATTTTTGGATGCTATGCATTTCAACTGAACGATATACCTGAAAATACTCAGTAGGCAACAGTCCTTCACTTCAACAGAGTATGTGTTCAACCATTTCCAGGTGTAACTTCAATCTAATTCCCACAGAAAACAAAGTACCCTTGGGAGGGGAAGGGAAAATATAAAATTACTTCTGAGACCCATCTAAACCACAGACTTTTTGAATTCATGTTCACAAGGCTCTACAGATATGCATATGTATTTTATATGTACTATACATACATACTTACACAAAATGAATGCTTCATCACTACTGTTTTGCCATCTGGAGTTTGTCAAAAGCTATCTAGTGCATCATTATTCAAACAAATAGTAATCGAGTTTCAAAGCTGCACAGATGGACGGTTGCCAATCCACCCTCTTCCTTTAGAGTGTAAAACAATGCATGTGCTTTATACCTGCTGTAAATAAACAGCATTCAGAGCACCGAATCCTCAAACCAAGTCTCCCTACCTCCAGTGGCACTGCTGTCGGGGGCTTACGGATGTTTTGGGGAGAGCAGAGAGCAGCAGACGCAGGCAGAAGGAGCAGCTGAAGTATATTAAGTACTACAAAGAAGAGACAACCTGGTTTAAATTGCAGAGCTAGCAGTGGCGACAAGACTATCGCTTTTACAAGTGAACAACAGATATGCCTTCTCTAAACTAGTTTTAGAGACATCCTTCAGTGGACAAAAGTGGCATTTCTGGGCTTCCAGCCATGCATGAACTACAGCAGATTGTGTCGGGTCCAATGCTGAACCCATACAATGCATTAATGTGGAAAATATTACACTCCCTTTCCCAGAAAACAGATGCTGGATTCGCTTTTCAGAACCTGTTACTTCTATCACCACGAGAAAACACCAGCAGTCTCACACGGTTATTCTACTCACTAACCTCACAGGAGTACTCAAGTGGACCAGCTGTGGAGCTCCTCTAGTCATCTTCACCATTTTATCTTCTATGTTAAAATTGGAGAATAGAGGTGGGGAGGAGGGAGAGGAATAATAATAAAGCCACAGAAAATGTTGATACTTAAAGGCCATGATCCACAAATTCTTCATGAGCAACACAGAAGCCACAGGCATCTTTGGTTCGTGCCTGTGACGTGCTCAAGGGTTTCTGCCACTGTGTGTCTCTGCTGACCGGCGTCAGTCCCCTTCCCTTCCCATTCCATCCTTCCTTCTCAACCTCACCCCCCAGCTCCCCAGAGGCTCCCTCAACCCCTTGCCTTCAGCAAAACGCCAGAGCCTCAATATCTACGCCACCATGAAATAGGATATTCAACCACAGGACATCAATTTTCAACTTTATTCGTGCAACCCATATTAAATAGCTATTGGAGAAAAGGTGTCCCTTCCACTCAACAAAAGAGAGACTGTGTTCCACTGTGTAAAATGATGGAGGGGAAAAAAAAAATAAAATAAGAAGTACATATATTTTTCTTCATGTCTACCTAGGTACAGGGAAGCAGCAATGGATGTAAAAAGCAATGAGGGAGGTTTTAGCTGTACTTGCAAAAAATTCTAGCTGTAAAAATATTTAAACCCTGGAACCAACTGCCTTTCTGAATGATGACCTGTCAATAGGCACCAACTTTTAAGAACAGGTTAGACAAAAGGAATACATAGAACTGATCTTGCTATGGGGCAAGTGAAGACCTATGAGACCCGTGAAGGAACTTCCACCTGCATTTTTGCTGTTCCAATGCTATAAATCAAAATGTGCCAATATCTACCATATCTTCTAAAAACATCTCTGAGGCAACAGTATTTAAGCTACCAGTACAATAAATGAGCAGTTATTTGGCATAGATGCTGATATGGGAAATCTGGCAATGCACCAAAAAATAAAACATGCAGTCACGCATCTCCTAAAAGATAGAGTTTGGGAAAGTATTCAGCATAATTTTTAAACAGAACATGGTATGAGTTTAAGGTTGTTAAAATCTGTTCAAATATTTTCCATTAAAACAACAGCAATTCTCTCTATCAACAACAAAGCTCTGAGGTAATGACAGCATATCCAGTCTTCCCATCAAAATAAACCCTAACACAACACAAGCATTTACTCTATGCACATACATACACAGATGTTTCAGGGAAATAAATAAATCTTTAAGAATCAGAGAGTAGCTTTCTGTAATGTCTTTTATAGATCCCACAACTTTTTCTATGCGTGTTGGGTACTGCAGATGATGGTCAGACCTTGTTTTCATTGAAATCAATTAAGGAAGATGTATGTTTGCAGAGCCAATTTGCTTCAGCGGAGCTGCACCAGTTGCAAGAGCAGCCCACTGCCAGCGCAGCTTGGTGTTGCTCACTCCATCTCCAGTTCCTCTCCTCTGGAGGTAGCTGCCCTATTGAGTAATGAACAAAGCTTTCTGATAGCCTAAAAAGGGCCTGATTTTGTATGCAGAGGGGAACCAAGGTACCTGCAAACCCATCAAACACAATTTTCGCATCAGGTATCCACTCGTGTTTGTGCAGAACCAGCAGAATGGGATCCCCATACTGCTATGAATGGGCTCCTGTAATGGTCTAGAGAAAACTATGAGCGTTTTGGGCTCAGGTAGGGTGTAAACAGAAAATGTATACTGACAATAGTGGTTTAGGAACAGAGAAAATTAACCATCTGTTCATAATGGTTGTTCTCCAGGCTTTTTGATGTCTACCTTTCACTTGGCTTGTGGGTTTTTGGTTTGGGGTTTTCTGTTTAGTTGGTTTTGTTTGCCTTTTTTTTTTAGGTTTGGGTTTTTTTTTTAAAACTAGAAAGAGTAACTTCTTCAAAATCTAGTGTTTTCCTTAGGTTGCACTGTTTACAGAAATCAGCAACACTGCTTATAGGAAGAAAATAATGAGCATGTTGTTTGTGGCCTGACCTAATTATCCTGTTGGAGATTTAGTGTTGTATAGAAACACACCCTAGCGTGTATACACATCTGCCTTTGCTTATGAAAGCTTGTTACTTTTGTCTAGATGACAGAAATGAAGATATTACCTACCACCATGCAAAGCAGATTTTGAACTTCAGTCTGCTGTTCACTGTTTCCCCTCCCGCCCCCAACAAAAATTGGATATAATCAGCTTATAGAACAAACGTTGATAATTTCACAAAAATAGTAGGGAATAAATGACGATTGGGTTCACATATTTAGTTAGCTAGATCTGCTTTCTCCCAGCTTCCTCCCCTCCACGAGCTTGCACTGCTCTCAGGAGCCTTCCCTCCCAACGCGGTAGGGCAGGCAAAGGTTACCTGGATATTTTCCGGGCACACAAATACACTCAGTGCATAATATAAGAACAGGAGCTTTTAATCATGCAATTCCTTAAATTTAGCACAATACAATTTATCCCAAACATTGTTTATAGAGAATACATCATAGAAGTATGAGGAGAGAGTCATTTCAGAGTATTTGGAAGTTAGGAGAGGAAGAAAAATGTATTTCTCTTTGGAACCGAAGGGAAGGTTTTAGAAGTCCAACTCTGAAAAACATGAAGTATTTGAAAGAAGGTGAGGTTTGGAGAGTCGCTGGTGTTTTTAAGGGATGGCCAGAGAAGAGGCATACCCACAGGAGGAACAGCACAGGGAGAAGTGGGAGGAGGAGAACACACAGCAATAGCTGGGCAGGTGGGAGGCTGTACAGCACAGGGAGCCAACAGGAGATTTTACAAAGCAGGAGGGCAATCTAGGCCAGATTGTAAATTCCCATTGTAAATTCCCACGACATCAAGGGATACACTTAGCTCAGACAAGTTTTAATTTTAAAAAGTAGGTAAGAAAGGCAGAAACACATAGAACAGCCCAGTATTTCCCCCTCAATGTAAGGATGGACAGAAGGAGAGGTTGTTTTCAGTTTTGAAGTCCGAATAAAGATTTATCTTCGGTATTTCCTGTTTCTGATCTATTTGACAGCAAGTAAATAAGCCATAATTCTAGGACCATAGAGAGGCAAATAACAACAGAGCCAGCAGTACCTTCAAAGGCACAGACGGCACTGAAGGACTGTGATGAACTGGAGCTCCTTTACGAGGGCTGTATTTTAGCAGACACATGCAACAAAAACTCCCTGGGAGCCAGGGTCTCCTCAGCTGCACCCGAGCAGTCCCCTCCACCTCAGGGGGCGTGTGTCCATGGGTGAAATATGGACAGAACCTACTGCTGTGGAGGCTCAGCTGCAACCACGATGCTGAGACCTCAATCCTTGTTCCACAGAAGAAAGCCTCGGCCGTGCCGAGGTACGTGGGACATCTACTGACCCCTTATGGTTTCTTTCACAGCAACTACATTTTTCCCTGGCTCGTAAATCCAACTCCCCACCGCAGATAACACTGCCTCTCCAATTCATCTGCCATTGTGATGACATGCAAACTCAATTAATACTTTGAACAGTGCGGATGTCTGCACAAGTTGCCAAAAAAAAAAAAAATCCCAAGAAAAAAGAAAAAAAAACCCCAAAGATAACTAAGAACATTTGCTGCATAACGTAATTCAGAGCTTGTATCTGAAGGAACAATACAAGCCTTGTTTATTAATATTACATATTATGTCTTAATTTAAGATGTGAAAGCTTGGTTTTCCACTTGATAGGGGGTCTATGTTTATGTTGGTAAGACCCATATTATACATTCAATGTAGATTTCCTCTCCAAGCTTCTTACTTAGATCAAAACATAATGAAATGACAAAATTGTTGCACTCCCCTGCACATATTTGCTTCAGAGATTAGCAAGAAATCGTAATGCATCTTCCTTTGTAATACTTTGAATTTCTGTCAACATCCTCATAAAATATATACCACAAAATAGAAATTCAGTGTAACCACAAGCCTTTTTATGTGACATGTTTTAAAGGGCTTTCGACATCGATTAGATTTTTACTATTGCTGTTATTATTATTCCTGTGATCTAAAAGTACTCTAGCTGGCTACTAGAAGTAGCAACACTGGTTTACAAAGGTTAAATTTCAGCAAGGTATTTCTCTAGGTAGGATGCTAGAAAGGACTGCACAAACATGTCACACAAACACATGCTTACCCTCTGATTATATATATACACATATGTATATATACATAAAAATTAAGATTTAATAGCTACTCTGCACTTACTATGAGAACTACTCATCTGGGAGGTGAAGGGCCCAGTGAACCCAATAAAAGCAAGCACCATTATGTCAAATAAATTATGGAATACTGAGAAGCAAGAGATAGCATGAGCATGCCCTGTACTAATAGCCCCACCCCTGCTTATTCAGAGAAGAGAGAGGGAAAAGAGATGGTCAAATCATTTAATCTAAGAGGACATTAACAAAACAAAGATCCATGACTTCAGGATGCAGTTCTCAGTAATTAACAAGCTTGGAAAGAGCAACCAAAATATTCTTTCTAAATCATCAGCACAGACTTCTCAGGAACTCGCATCAAACCTTTTTTCACAGAATTTTCATTAGAAAGAAATACCAAAATAGGCCTGGCACATCCTCTTCATCATCTTTTCCCTCCTCAACCAGCCAGGCAAGGAATGTCCTCACACCAAGCTATCAGGCACGCAGTGCTTCCCGCTCCATGCTATGCATGGCACTGGGGGTGTGTATGGGAACGTCCTAAATGCCTTTCTTTAAACCTTACTTCACTGCCTGCCTCGGGTTCAACGGAGGAACCAATCAGACATTCACACTGAAAACAAGAGAGATTATCCAAATTAAGATAAAGGAGAAAAGCAGACAGACACAGCAGGGAGCTTAAGTTTAGGAGCACAGTATGGGATCAAGAATGTCCCTCATGTACAAAATTAAGTAAAAGACTACGAAGTATTTTAATGGGGGTTTTCCCAGGGAAAGCATTATCTTAACACAGGCTTTGTTTCATTATAAAGCTGACCATAACGATGGCACATCTGCTGCTGGTGGGAATACCACCCTCTGTTCCTCCTCAAAGAAATGGCCAAGACATTAAGTTTTGGGTAACAAACTAAATGAAATGAGGAGCAACGGTACTACCACATAAGAATGTCTCATTAAAAGCATCAATTGACTATTGACTCCATTTACCATCTGGAATATTGCTATTACTTAAAAACATCTATGTGTCAACGCAATAGCAGGTTCAATGCAGTATGCCAGCGTTGACACCACAGAGGACAACACAGCTGAGGTGTCCAGGCACACATGGGCTTCTGGTATGCTCCTGGAGAGAAGGAAAGGCAACTTTCAGATACCTAGAATTTAGTATAATGTATAATTAAAGAAAAGAAACGCACTGCTATTATATTGTGGCAGTGTTACTCAATACTTTTTCCCTCAGTTCCTCAAGGAGGCTATTTTGAAGATGTGGTTATCAAACCATTTCACACCCACAGCCACTAAAAGAGAATGTTTTATCCCAAAATGAGAACAAAGTTATGTTTCTAAACATTGGTTCTATACAAAGTGTAAACATACATTTGCTTGGGAATGTTAAATACTTTTAGGAAAGTGCCTCATCTCATTTAATCTTTTACTCTATGGATGGAAGAGCAAGGTACTTCAGGACGTACTTTCTCTGCTGGGACCACTAATAGCAGAAGTTTGTATTTCACACACAGCTTGCTCCTAGTCCAGTGAAGATGTCACTACCTCAGCTCTCCTCACTGGGTACCCATCACAGATGGCCCGAGGTCACGTCAGACACAGTACCAGATCAGCTGCAGGAATTCCTGTGGCAGAATTTAATGTAGACCCTTGCAAAAATCACAGAACTCTTTACATAGTAAGCAAAGAACAAAAGAAGAACAAACCCTATTTTTTATTCTTGGCTAAAGAAAACCGTGAATTAGTCATTCAGTGTGTACTAAAAATATATTGAACACAACAAATTAACTCCTGCGAACTTCCAAAAAGCAGCCATTCAGCCAGGTACAGAACTAGGCTTTCTCTAGGGAACAAAAGCCATGCTGCAGGTCACGAGCAGTGCATGTCCAGTGCAACACAATGTCGTCGAGTGCTGCTTCGGGAATAAAGTCAAAGGACGCTTTATTTGGAAAGACTAGCAACTTATGAAAAATGGCAGCTGCCTCATGCAGACCTTGTGTATCTAGCAACACTTCATTTTCCCAAAACCATCAGGGAGTAATAAGGGAAGAGTTGGAGCTTATATAAACCACACAGATGCTTAAGACCTGAAGAAGACATGGTTCTGCTTCAAATAAAAATAACCTGTTAGAAAAATCTAATTTTCATATCTAATCTAGATACTGATATAGTATCTAGATACTGATACTGATACCTAATCTAGATACTGATATAATGAAGTGATAAGTCCTCTACCCTTTAATAATAGTCCTGTTGTCAAAAAAACTGAAGTACTAATAGACAAAGCAGGTATCTGATGCATATAAACCATCATATAATAGAGAATAGAAAATCTTTCTTACAGAAATTAATAAAAGGCACCTTAAAAATAGCCTTTTGTCTATACAAACCAACCATACACTTCAGGTACCTCATAAAATGAAGAGGGTTAGATGCGTTTCATTGTAGTGTAGTTGTCTTAAGGCTACAAACAAAACACTGAAAAACCCTTGTACACATAATGCAGGCATATTACTATCAATGGAGAAAAGTCACACTTTCTACCTCCTTTTTTAAAAATATGTAAAAATAATGTTTTTCATGCAGATGATGCTAAAGGAATTAAGACAGAAATTTCTAAAAATATTTAAAAAATAATACAATCAGTGATACAACTTATCTCAGAAAGGCAAGCTTCATGTCTTTCCTGACCTCAACAATACAACATTGAATACTACTGCATAAAATAGAATACTTTAATTTTATATCATTTAAATAAAATTATAGCTATGTACATAGCTATTCTATGTGACCATATACATTTGTAACCCATTCTTGCACATTTCACAGATAGACAAGTTATAAACCATGTACCCATTGACTTTTTTCTTTTTCTCAGCACAGATGGCACTTCAAGTGAAACTTTTTTTTTGTGCCACAGCTAACACAATCCACAAAGAAATTATTCCTATTGAATATTGCCTGCTGTTGAAGAGTATTTTGAAATTACACTCCACTTTTTTAAGGGAACTGAAGAGCAGAGGCTAAGCCCTGCATTCACATCAATGGCTAACAGGTAAAGCAGCAATGCCGACTAAATGCAGCTCTTCAAGAACCGTGCCTAATGGTCGCTGCAGATTAACAACACGTTTTCCCTCTGCACCACTTTAGAGGAATTCATTGAAATTTGCTTGGTAACGAGATCATTGTCCATTGGCAACTTCCATCACACAGAATTATTTAGAGTTTTCTCTTGGCTACCAGTGGAGGAAGATATTAAAGAGAAGTAGTTAGACTTCTACAGATGAAGACAAATCTTTCTCAGCAGTGCTTTGAATACTGGATTTTCTAAAGAAATGGGAAACTTATTTACATGTGTGTATATACATATGCATGTGTATATATAGGTATACACACACAAGCAAAATCTTCTTTTGAAAATAATAAGTACCTACAATAATACAGACTCCAGTGCCAGGCAGTAGGACAACTTAGCACTACCGCATTTAATTGCACAATCAAATTTTCATGCTTTTCTTTTTCACTGGAATTTGACTCCCTGGGAAGTGAAATTTGCAAGTCCACAGTTAAAGACTAGACAATAACATTGACCAAAAATCCAGGTGTCATCAGCTAGTGCTAGAAGGTCCCTCTCCTAATATTAATACTACTGCACACCTCAGAAGACAAGGTGAAAGTTGAAAATTATGGAAACCCAGGAAGAAAGAACTAAGAGGTTCATGTGATGACCAGATGCTACAAAAAGCCCCACCAAACCGAAAGCCACTTATTCATGAGAAGCAAGTTTCATCCATACTGTTGCTAGGTCCATCACTCTTAGATCACACCCTGCTCTCACAGGATCAAGTATAGTAAACCAGGCTCAAAGACCACAACCACACCTAGTTGCCAATATACTAAATTGTGTGAAAATCGCTATCAAATGCAAAACACTATGAGTAAAGAACAGAAAAAGCACTTCGCTTTATCTATGAGATTGATATTCCCTCTGCTTTGAACATTACTGGGAATAAATACCTCAAGAGTAATGTTAACTCATCCAAAATTCACACTTTAGCAGAATATTACGTTGGCAAAATCCTGCTGGAGAGGCCAGCCAGCGTATCTAAGACTGGTGATGAAAGAATAAACTGTGCCAGTCACATAACTGGTTCCTCTACAACCCACAACTGATTGAACTCGTTGGTTGTGGGAACGTCAGTAACACAAGTTAAGTAACAGATACGTATCTCAGATACGCACACAGTAGAACACAAAGGAGAGAAATGGGGGAACTGACAAAAGTCCACTGAAAAAAACAAGTAACGATACATTACGCACACTTTGGGAGTAAATTTTTCTACAGCAGGGGATGTTACACCTTTTTCAACAAATGATCCTATTCCACATATCGCTGTGGCTCTCTGGCATTTAGAACTTCTGAATTGCTAATGCCCGAGTCTGTACCACCCAGCTCCGAAATCCAGTATTTTTTATAGCAAGCTCAACCATCCCTGTGGTCAACCACCCTCTGAATGGGACAGTCCTACTGAGTTTGTCCTTTGCTCCCCAGCACTCCTGAGACTTGATCCATCCC
This sequence comes from Calidris pygmaea, assembly GCA_003697955.1. NCBI lineage: Eukaryota > Metazoa > Chordata > Aves > Charadriiformes > Scolopacidae > Calidris > Calidris pygmaea. The sequence continues at coordinate 1,105,383 of QJSC01016349.1, forward strand.
AACACTTTGAAAGGCGAGTTTCCAACAGCTTGTGAGCTGTCACAGAGTCATCTGTCTCAGCATCGTGAGAAGCCGGTTCAGCTATCATGGCAACAAACACTATGCACACCCAGGCACATCATCTGGAAGACAACATGTTAAATGAACAAGGTGACTTTCGGAGTTCTGGTTTGGCTCTGCCGTAGCCACCTGCTGAGTTTTTATTTGCAATTAAATCTACACTTTTCAAAGAAGTTTCTGCTACACTGCTTTTGCGTGCTGCAGGCAGACCAAAGACCTCCAAAGCTGAAAGCACATAATACAGTCCTTCTAGAACGTGAAGGAAATTTAGGATTTGAAAAGAGCACCAAGAAATACACAGTTTTTTCCTTCAAAATGTGCTAGCAAACCAATTCTCTGGTTGCTCTTTGGATAAGCCTCTTTTTCCCCACTAACAGTCAGATCCTAGAAGGCACCACACCTTTTTGCAGCAGACCACGATGAGCAGTTTACCATCAATATTAAACACAATCAAGCTCTAATGACTGCTTGGGTGAAATCCAATCAAGATACACACATATTTAACTAAAGTAGTCTAGCAAAACACAGCAACAATTTACTACTTCAGTAATTAGCTGGTGTGGATATTTGGAGAACCTGCTTTTAAATGCATGGTATTGGCAACTACCAACATTTTTACAGAAGCCCTGAAATATGGGAATGACTCTGGGAATAATTCTCGTGACATGAAAACAACCATTTTCAAAGTTTCTAACGAACGTCAATGCACAGAAAATAAAACTTAAGAAATAGGAGCACTCAACCTATAGGACGGTGAAAAAACTTGGAGAAACCTCAATGAAGTTCTTTGGGGCCAGAAGGAAAGCTAGAGAGCTCAGAAGCTTGCAGAGGTACAGTCAGTAAAGCTGAAGCACAGCCTGGCTTCTTTACCTGTTCTTTTCATCCAATTTGACTGATGCCAAACGAACAGCAGCCACCAAAGAGCTGATGGCCTCTGAAGCTGCCTGACGGAGGGGCAACAGGAAAGGAGCTCCCCCAAGGAGAACGGAGGAGCCTTTTAAAACAGATGGAGAAGCATCACAGAATACAGTCTCTGAATAAACAACATCTTTGGATCAACAGAAAAGCACAACTTGATTGTCAGGTCCTTCCCTCTGCAAAGAGATTGGGAAGTCCTCCCAGTGAGGATATCATAGTTAAGCAGATATCACTTTTGATCTTGGAGTCAGGCTCCCGGAGAGTTTCGGCTATGAAAATATGCAAATGTTTCCACTGAAATGCACGGTACATAATCAATCGTGCCCAGCAGGATCACGGACTAACAACACACCCTCTCATCAGAAGGCTGCCCAGAGCTACGTTCCTGGAGAGACCAGGCAAGAAAATCATACCGGGATGACAATGCAGCACTGCTGTTTCCTTCTAACGATGGTCAGAAAACACAGCTGCAATTCATTTTGCTCTTGTTTTCTGTAGCTATTCTAGAAGGACCTAAAGAGGTAACGGGAAAGAATTCCTAGAGAAGCTTCATTTACTTAATTTGAATTACTGCACATATTTTTCCATTATATTATAAACTAATTAGTAGATAAAGTCTAGGTACCTGAATAAAAATTATTTTTGCAGTAGCTGAGCAACTTTTTTGTTACACATAGAAGAAAGAGAAGATAGCAAAATCCACTATATTGTTGTCGTGGCAAATGTCACTGCTAAATAGAAGTGAACTGGAAGAGCACGGGAACTAGGTTTTATTGCTCAATAGGTATTTTCTGTAGGAAAGAGCTTAAGCAGCTGAGGTTTAGCTTTGACTTGTCCTTTAAGAGCACAAACTTAATGCAGAAAAAGTTAAGCATTAGAAAGTTTGTATTTCTTTCTTTTTTTTCTTTCAGAGAAGACAGGAGGACTGGGGAAAGGGAGAATGATATGGCAAGAGGACAATACAAATGTCACAAAATTTTGAGGTCATCTAGCAAAAGGTTAACAAAAGCAAAACCATTCAAACACTTCCACACATCCGAGGTGTAGGAGTGATGTGCACCTAGTTCCTTCTTTAATTCTCTTAACCTTTTGGATGTTTCCAATTACTCCTTTCTGAGACACAAGAAAGGACATAACTTCTGACATTAATTCATAGAAGTTTTTAAAGATTTCCAGCTACATCTGGTCAAAACACTTCCATCTAGAAGGACCTTGAATGCCACCACCATTTCCAGACATTTATTCTCACATTTTACTCAAAAAAAGGAAACTTCATTCCTTGCTCTCCATCGCTCACCCTTCCATCCTCATCCTCCAAGAGGCACAAGCTGTTCTCCACATCCTTGATCCGCACTGGGTCTCTACATTGTGACTCACACCCACCCGTATCAGCAGCCCAGGCTTTTTCTCGTCTTTCTTGTTGACTTGCTTCGGGAGTGTGTGTGTGTTATGGTAAGTAACTGATAGAAAATACAAGTTATCAAAAACTTCCTGTTAACTGTTAACTTCCACGTCGCTGCCTACAGGGGGCATCATCTTTGAGTATATCTGACCCCTACACGTCAGGGGGCAGGGGTGAGATATAGCTGCCCGAAACACTGATAGACCTCTGCTTACTTCTGCCCACAAGACAAGGCAATTAGTCCCTCAGTAACACCACTCTCTTTTTAGAAAATGACCTTTCACTACTCAGATCCTACGGATCTGGGCTGTGTTTGATCACTCATGTTTGAACTGCAGGTCAACCTAAAGCACATTCTCCTCTGTTGTACAGATAACATTATCAATTCTCAGAGATAACTGCAGTTTATAGTCAAGTGGTCAGACTCTTTTCTCCAAGACAGCAGTCCTTTATGCACCAAAACTACCACTAAATTTAAACTCTAAAGGGAAAGTAAGGAATTCAAATTTCCTTATTACATTAAATAATTCATCTACTCAAGCTGAACAGTGTCATTTAAACTCATCTGAGTTTCAGAAGCCAGAAAGCTATTTAACTCGTGTAAATTTTCTTTAAAATGACCAGATGAAGACATCTGAAAAGACAAAGACTTAATGCAGTTTACCTCTCACTTCATTTTTGCATTCCCAAGCATAAAAATCAGTAAGAAAAAGTCATGGTCTTCTCCTCTTTTAACACAGTTCAGCACATAATATAGAAAGAAAGGTCTGCAGTATTTCTGCAGGATGTACTAGAAGATGCAGACAATGCACTTAAAATTTGATTTAATTGCAATATTAAAATTCTCCTGCATGCAATAAAGTATTTCTTACAGGTCTGCTACATTTAGCCTGATGCTATTATTTTAAAGAGCTGCCCTATGAAAAATCTTGAACATGCCAGGACTTTGATGGTTAAAACACCTCCCTTGTACACCAGATACCCCACTTCAGGTCTTTGCTCTGAATAACTAAACAACTAAAGAACCTGAACCTTCCACACTCCAGCCAAGTACATAACTGCTGGGCTAATTATATCTAATTAATAACAGTTAGGCTCTTGCCTGGACCGTGGAAGGTGTGGGCTCAGGTTCTTTTGTTGTTGTATTAATTAATTAGATCTACTCCTTCTTTCAAGATTTCATGAACAAACAAAATCCTGAAGTTTCCATGACTTCCGTTAGTTTCCCATTGTCCCACACGTCCATGTGAGATGGCTACCAGCCTGTCTCTGCTCTACAGTTCCATCTACTTTAATTTCAGTGCCCCTAAGTACCAATCACCCTAAACATCAAGGACTCAGTTTACATATTTTCACATTTCTAAAATTTCAGAGTCTGTAAGCAATAATAAAAGCCCTGTGGGTGAATGCTCCAGAAGCAACAATTCCTATGCCGATGCTTTCTGAACTGTCAGTTATTTTGTATGCAGTACCTCACAAAGATTTTCATTCTTATTAATTGAGATCCTTAAAAACAGGTAAGATGGAATGGGCTTAGTTTCATTTTGCGGTCAAAATGAAGTATACTTATCCATGTTAACAGCCCTTTTGCAGACACTTTTTCAGAGCACTCACATGCCCTTCTTAATAAGGAGTCTGCAGTTCGATAAACTTCTATCTCAAAATCACTTACATATTGTCCTGGATGTAGTGAGATACTGCAAAATTTAATGTTACCCTTTACCCTGGCATCTGAGGTAAAGTGGGTAACCTTCTCAGTTCCACTAAGGTTTTAAAACAAAATAAATAGCAAGCTTCATTTCCGTAGCAAATTAAACTCCCAATTGCTCCTATGCTTTTGTAAACATTATCTGTTTAATTCCAGATGACCTTTCATAACTGGATATGACAAATAATCTGTGAAGGCACTCAGCAAGCTGTAAAGGCAGATGGATGTTCTTGTAAGAGGAGAGGACAGTCAACAAGTCCTGCCGGGAGGAGAACAGAGGAGGAATTCATCTCTGGGGAACATGCAACTCCACAAGTGCAGTCCTAGACAGAAAACTGGAAGGGGTTTATAAAGAGGCAGGAGAACATCAGATGCCTGGACTCTCACTTCTCAGAGAGTATGACTTAAGAGATCAAATTGCGCTGAAGAGGAAGAGAGACTGGGCATTCCCCTCATTACAACAACAAATATTTAGTAAGATCTCTAAGCAAATGTTTTAGTGTTCTTCCTGTCTGGTGTGGACAAAAGGCCCAATAAATCACCTTAGATTAAAAGGGAAACCTCAACTTGTCCTCAAAACTGTAGCAACAGTGGAGATATTTATCATACTATCAAATTTAGATTCTACCTCTACTTCATTTTCTAAGTCTGCTAATGCAGCAGGTCAACCTGCATGTCTGAAAACACACAACAACATAATAAGATCATTTATCTGTTCACAACAACACACAGCAACAATGAAAAATTTTTGAAGACACTTTTGCAAATGAACATATTTCCTATCATCCCAAATATCTTGTGCTCACAATTGGTGTCACAATTAGTCTTAAGAAGGTATTAAGGATGTTTTTCATTCTCATTTCCACCTTGTTGGGGGAAACTCTGCCGAAATGCTCATGAGTTTTGCAGTTTTCACAAGTGTAATCTATGAAAGCCAGAGGAAAACAACGGTCATCCTATTCTGGATGATGTGGCTGAACCTGCTGGTTTATATGTTGGGTTTTAGAAAGCGAACAAACCAAAAAACAACAAAACATCCAGTTTGACTACATATTTTTAAAATGGCACTACAAACTCAGAAGGCATTTCACTGAATATTATGTGCAAGTTAATTTATCAGGCAGTTTAAGAAAAAAATCTGATGCAAACATGGAATTATAAACAACAGAACAAAAAGCACTTGTCATCTTGCAATGCAGAATATTCAATTTGTTGTCAGTTTTTCACCAGTGATACAAGTGAGTCTGTTTAGCATTACTGGATATGTTTCTTTTATACTAATGTTCAGCATTTCCTAGAGAAGTCATTCTCATTCTCTCTCAAAGCAGTGAAGTCCTTGCCCAAAGTTCAACATTCCAAACTGTGCTTTCGAGCCCCTTTTCTTCAAATCACTAGCTTGTATGAAATTCTCAGTTTCTCCTTCTCTTACTATTATTCCACTTAAATGCCAGGAAGTAAAAAAAAAAGATAAATAAACCTTGAATTTCTTGCTGTGACATATGTCAAATCTCAGATTAAGGAACAAGTCTTTTTCTCAAAATAATTCCCTATAAATAGTTTATAAGTGGAACCGCCCAGATGTGAATGATGAAGACACACTTATATGCATTCACAACAGATCCTCAAGGAATAACAAATTAAAAAGGAAAATTCCCAAATCCCCATTTTGTATAAATTTGATTTCCCTGTTTTGGCCTTTCCTCATTACTTTTTTTTTTTTATTAATTAATGTCATAGACCACTTTATGACCCAGCTATACACCTACACAGGGATGTACCACTTACTAAGTTTGCCTTTAATATCCCACTTAAAAAGAAGAGGGTGGGGGGAGACGCTTACAACAAAACACAGCAAGAAACCCCAACTTTCCTTACCTTGCTGGAGGCACATCAATATTTGAAGAAACAACCTTGCGCTTCTGTTCCAGAAGACAAACAGAACGAGTGTTTTCTTTCTCATACTCATGAGCTCTGTTGGCTTTTTTGGTCTCTGCTGTTTTTAAATCTTCCTCCTTTGTGGTGAACAGGAGAAACTGTTGGTCTGGCAGTTTTTGACTGATGTCACTTTTTACATCCTCCTGCTGAAATGCAGGGAAGGTCATTTCACGCTTGATGCTGGCTGCCTGTAAAATTAAAAGCAATTATTAAATTTTTGTCTAATTCTCCTAAAATGTTGGGGGGGGGGGGAACTCAATACCCACAGGCACTTACTTTTAATTAGTTCTTTTAATCAGAGAATACCATTTCTTTGCCCTTCATAAATTCTAAACCTGCCATTAATTTCTCAATAGTGTTGAGGTCTGTCCAGGAAAACAAGCAATTCTTGTCCATTTGATAAAGCAATCAGTTATGTCTTAATGTTAAATCAAAAAGGTATTTGAATTGGATTATGGGAAACCACAGTATATACAACATATATTTAATGTACACACATCTGTGCTGCATAACTATGCAAAAGAAATCCTAGCTGCCCTCCACCTAGAATTCCAGGAAAAAAGGTATTTATCCAGATAAAAGACAACTAAGAAATTAAAGGAGTTCCAACAACCACTTACTGGGTTCTTTAACAGTTGGATTTGTAAAGAGGGTTTCTCGACAAGCATAAAAATAATTTGCTATGATCCAACTCAGCTGCCAGAAGGCAAAGGGGAGCCAGTAATGGAGGCAGGATGTCCCCAGGGACACCACCGTGGTGAGGAGCACAGGCACGCACAGAAAAACCTGTCAGGTGTCTCTTTGGCTGCCTGCGCTTCTCAGATCTACAGGCCTGCTGCTTCCCATATGGAAAGACTTCCCAAGCACATAGATATCTTAACAAATATGCTACCTCTCTGGAATACGACGTGTTGGCATTTATGAAGAGCACTACTGCTGGGTTGCAGCAAAGAGCACGGGAAGCCAGCAGAACCAAGCCAGGATCTCCATTTCCACCTTCCCAGCAAGCAAAATCAAGTCCAGGACCTCACTTTTCCTCTGTAACACTGTTCCCTGGCCAGCTAGGCCTCCTCAGACTCACGGGGACAGACCTATCTCCCAGGCTGTCATGATCCCCTCATCCTGCCGGACATCGGCCCAGCTCCTCCAGCCCCTGCCTGCTGGCTTCCTCGTTTCCCCGTGAACACAGAGCCTACCAGAAGCACTCACTAACAGAGGTATTTCTGGATATCTGTGCTTTTAGTATCGGGAGCTTCAACTGCCAATCTGCCAGAAGCCCAGGGGACGTACCAGGGCAGCAACCCCTCCACCCAACCCAAAGAGCCAAGAGAAATGCGGCCCAACAAAATGGCTGCCTGCCCTACCCTGACCAGAGGTACTTCCACACCAGCACACCACCTCAGAGAAACCCAGAAACGCCTTTTAGGACTCGCAAACTGGATTTTTCAGATACTTGTAAATTATTGCTGATCTTTACAGTGCAGAAATCCAGGATGTGTCACCCCTCAGACAGCGACAGCGTCAATAAGCTGATACTCCAATGTAATGTCTTCTCCCATACTCCTCCTCCTTGTCAGCATCAAAAAAGTATTAATCAGTGTATATGTGTACATATTTATTCATAAATATATATAAAAATATATTTATCTCCCCGCAAATCTCCCTGTTTATAGCTTTCAAAGCTTGGCAGGTGTAAAAATGGTGTAAGCAATTTTAAGCCCACAGAAAAGACACTCTTGCCAAGGTAATTTGTTTTGTTTGGTGAAGTATATAATAACACTGCTGACGCATAAATACTTAGGACTGATGATTTAATTGTCTCAGTCTAGTGTTTTCATGGAAGGGCTTTTAGCAATTGCTTCGAGAACAAAACTAGAATTGTTACTTTATGAATGTAAATAGTAAAAGGATTAGTCATTTTACACTTCTTCACACACAAACAGATGACATGTTACCAAGAAAATCTGCCTGGAAGACAAAACAGTCAGCATGTGATCACACAGAATTAGGAGAAGACATATAAACAACATAAGTTTAATTTTGATTCAATGATTTTTTTTTTTTCAATTTTCAGATTTACAGTAAGCCCTTTTTCGAGTGCCTGAGGACCTTAAGAGATGTTGAGTTGCTTTCAATTTTCATCAAAATTGACTTGGAATTTTTTTTTTTTTTTTTTTTTTTTTTTTTGCTTCAACACAAAAAGAAATGGAAACACTTAAGGTGAGGTTGGATGGGGCTCTGAGCAACCTCGTTGAGTTGAAGATGTTCCCGCTCCTTGCAGGGGGGTTGGACTAGATGCCTTTACTGGTCCCTTCCACCCCAAACCATTCTATGATTCTAGGAAACATAGCCTAAAATGTAAAGAGTAGAATATTTGTACTGTGATACCAGATAATCTATTCATATATATATAAAAATTATTTTCCTGCCGTTCAAATATATTTAAATAACAGCTTGGTTTTCATACGTCGGTGTGCCATAATTAATAGCAGTCCCCGTGCAAGCGTAGGGAAGTGAGAAATCACAAAAGCCCAGACAGCAGTGCTCAGGCTGCAGCGCTGCCGCCAAGCAGTTCAGCTCCTTTGGCTAAATGGCCAGGAACAGCAGAAGACCAAACTGAACGCTTACACTAACTCTCTTCCTCTCCTTCAGTTTTCATCAGATGTTGGGAAACATGACCCTGTTTCTAAACTTTCCCTTGAGAGCAACTGCAGATAAAGAATTTTTTCTACTTTAAAAGCAGGTGATTATGAGAAAAAGCCAATGGTTTCCCTCGGTGACCACCCTCCGGTAGCTTTCTCCTGCTCCACAGGCAGCTTTTCTATTTTAATTCATCCATGTCCACGGAAGCCACTTCCACTTGAGACACCTGTCCTATCTGCAAGGGTATGCGGGCTTTTGCTGGAAATCCAAACACCTACACAAGCAGCTGTTGATGTGGGGAGCTCCGAGGGCCACAGCCACTTGACCAGGTTCCTCACTCTGTGGCAAACACATTGATTGACTATCAGGACCCCTCTGCTTTCAAGCTCTGCTTCACCATCACTCACAGTTTGAAGATAACATGGACAATTTCCAATATATCTTTCCAGATAAGTTAACTGTTCTGTCATTATCTCATCAGGAACTTTTTATTTTGTCAAAGATCCCTCATACGCTTTTAACTGCTTTGAGGCTTGTGGTAGTCCTCGAAGTCCACAACATATTTCAGCAAAAATTTTGTGGAAGGTCTAGTCTAAGTAGACACAGCCTGTCTCTGAGACAGACATACTTAACACTGTAACATCGATTTATTTCAGCTCAATTCCAATACTTTGCTTTTCTCTCTCCTTAGTTGTTCTCAAACTCCATGACCATATTCTTCCCTGATGATTTGCCTTCTACTGTCATCATACCTCCACATTTGTTACCTTATTGCCTCCAGAATCACCTGCTGATAAAAGCTAACAGTTTTTTCCATACACTTAATTAATCATCGCTCATACAAGCTATTTTATAATAGGTTGTTTTCTATGCAATTCATTGCATATTTTCACCCTTAAACCATTAACAACCTTCAGCTTACTTTCAACCAAGTCCTTTGCAACCTGGCCTCAGGCAACCAACTTGCTTAGAAGTCCAGACACTGAAAGAGGAGTTACAAACCATTCGTAAATTTTAAAAACGACTTTTGTTTCTGACTGCAGTTACCCTCACCTGCCTTTGACAACTTCCCTCCCATCGCCACTGGGCAAGGGAAACTTTTGATACCCCACCACTTGGAAATGAGAGCTCAGTATTACCTGGAGCTCAGCTCTGGCCTGCCCCCACACTTGGGGTCTGATCTGCCTTTACTCCTTTCACTGCTTCTCAGTGAGTCCCACTCACTCTCCTCTGAGGTTTTCCACACCTAATAGCACAACCATTTCTTCAAAGGCACAAGCTGGGTCACAGAGTGGTCTTCCCTTGCTCATTTTGAAATATTCTTGCTCGTCAAGCGCAGCAGCATGGTGCCGTGGCAGCCCTACGCCAGAGGACCGAGACAGATGGGGTTTAGTAATCACAGAATGGTTTACGTTGGAAGGAACCTTAAAGATTACCTATTTCCATGGGCAGGGACACCTCCCATGAGATCAAGTTGCTCAAAGCCCCATACAAGCTCCAGGGATGGGGCAGCCACAACTTCTCTGAGCAACTTGTTAATCTTTGTTCAAAAACTGGAAGCTTTGGTTTCTAAGCAGAAACTTTATTTAATAAAAAAACGGAAGTCTTTTAGCTTTTGTTTTGAAGTTGACAAGACAATGGTATATATTTAGGTTGAGAGTTTTACTTTAAGTTCTTCCCTGATTCATTATTAAGTGACAAAGTTTGATACTCCATGTGACAGCTAAATGATTACCTCAGATAATATTTTCAGCAGTACATTAATCATTTTTTGTTGCAAAAGCCATCTTAACCTGCTTATAGAAACTCGTATTTGGTGGTGTCTTGTCATAACCAGTCCTGAACTCCACACGCCCCAATCAAGACCATGAGTTGTAATGGAAGTCCTGCCCAAATTAAAGCATGTTTAACATAGACACAAATTTTGAGGAATTTAGAGAATTATTTTGTTTACTTTACAGAGGACACATAGACTGCAATTTTTCAATAGTTTAGGCCTTAACTTATCTGCAGTCAATTTTTGTTATGCCCCAAAGCACAGCCTGATAAGATGCTCATGTTGCAGTCAAACTTCCGTCTTCTCTGATTTCAGTTAAATTCCAGCTAGGATTTTGCCCTGAACAGCAAAAAAATTATTGATCAGACAGCTCAAGTATTGAACCACCTAGTCAGAGGATTAGCAAACACTACAATAAGCAGACCTATCGTATTTATATGCAAATGCAGAGACCTACATTTGACAGACTATATATGTCAACTCTTGAGTACAACCTTACTGGGCTTTAGCATCTTCCCTTGCTTCTGGAGCATTGCTCCTTAAAAGCTGAAGTTAGTTAATTTTCAAGTAGTTTGCTAGCATTTAACAGGCATCAAGATGTCTGTGTTTCCTATACAACGGGAAGTTTTAAACTCCCGAGAATGTTAGCATCATTTACCTGTACGTGACCCAAATGTACAGAAATATGCCTTCAAATGTAAAAATTGACTCCCACCTATGTTCTTTCAAATTTCCTATTTTTTTTTTTTTTGTGTTGCACCTGTGGATCCAGGTGGGCACACCAAGAGCACACACTTCATTTTCAACAAGCTTTGTAATGGTCTACAGACACACAGGTGGCAATAGAAAAAACAACTGAAAGAAGTTCCATGCCACAGACCATGCCTTCCTTTGCTGATGGTTTTATTTAAAAAACTCAGGGGCTGATATACTGACGAGGAGTCAGGCAGTGGGCACTGGGGCAAACCGCACAAGCAGAAGACAGCTGCCCAGGGCAGGGCATCGCACGCCCAAACGGCACTGCCTCCAAGGCACCATCGTGATCAGAGGGGCTGGAGCACCTCTCCTATGAGGACAAGCTGAGAGAGTTGGGGCTGTTCACCCTGGAGAAGAGAATGCTCTGGGGAGACCTCATAGCAGCCTTCCAGTATCTGAAGGGGACCTGCAGGAGAGCTGGGGAGGGACTTTTTACAATGGCATGTAGTGAGAGGACGAGGGGTAATGGTTTCAAACTGGTAGATTTAGTTTAGGTATTAGGAAGACATTCTTTGCTGTGAGGGTGGTGAGGCACTGGCCCAGGTTGCCCAGAGAAGCTGTGGCTGCCCCATCCCTGGAGGGGTTCAAGGCCAGGCTGGATGGGGCTTGGAGCAACCTGGTCTGGTGGGAGGTGTCCCTGCCCAGGGTGGGTGGAACTAGATGATCTTTAAGGTCCCTTCCAACCCAAACCATTCTATGGCGCTATGATCTTCAAAGAAGCTACACCGATTTACTCCACCTGAAGAAGATCTGGCCACAGATTGCATCTGCCTGCCAAAAAGCAAACCAGCAAAGAGAGGCTCAGTAAAGCAGGGCTTGTGTCACACTGTCAGGCAGCTGGGTGGCAGCGAGAGCCCAGCAGGCTCCCCTGGCCTTCTGGGGGACACTAGCTAACTCCTATTTCTCCTCACGTTGTCTACTGGGATTCTGGAAGGACCAAGATGTCTGAGAAAGTCCCTTCCATGCACAGTTTGAATCCTAGAGGCCTGTGAATTAAATAATCTTGCAACTATGGCCTATTTTCTGCCATTATGTTTTGTTCATACAGATAAAAGAGCTCATTTTACAACAACCGCAACAAAAGACCTCTAAAAAAACCTAGAAATATTTTAATGAGGGTGGAGGGAACTACCCGCACAAAAGTTGACTGCATCCAAAACTCCATATAAAAAAACACGCTAGTGGGAATATGCTTTGGGAATGAGCTGCTTAAAAAAACACCTTAATAATCCTGATGCCATTGCCATGTTTCCGTTTTTGTACAAACTTCCTTTTCTCCCTCAGCCCGTGAAACTGTATTTCTTTTACTTCAGCTACAGGGCACCACAACTGGACTCAAGCTCAGTGCCACTTCATTCCAAAACCAACAGGATCCCTCACAAGCCACACTGGCCGCTTTCCACACTGGGGGGAGGCAGGAGACGGGGTCGGAGAAGAGGAACTCACTAATTAAAAAAACACATACAAAAAGAACCCATAGCAACAACAGTCATCCAACACACTGCTCCAGTTCTGGGTAAATTTGCATTATCAACGGATAAATAATTTTAACTTAATTGTTTAATTGTGAGTCATAACCACAATATGTACAATGTGTTCTATGAGCAATATCAACACTATACAGCTGTTAAAGAAGACACGGTTCAGGATGAGGATTTTTTATTTCCATCTGATTTACTATGTAATCAGTTGGTCTAATTCCACCAAAAAACTCTTTTGATTAAACACCAAATGAAAAAACACCAACAGCCTCAAGACAGTTTAGCAGCAGCCAACCTGCCGTATAACTCTGTTGATTTTTATAAACAATTTTTTCATTCTGACTTTGTGACCACCTCTTTCTGTTTTCTGAAATAGTTGTAAGCATGCTAAGTGTTAGGGACTGCCAATAAAATTTCCATCTGGTAAGAAAACAAAAGTCACAGGATTTTTTTTTTTAAGCAAGGCTTTAGCAACATTTTTGATCCACTACAGAACAAACATGCAGCTCAATGAGAGAAGCAAAATAAGGAATCAAGATATTTCAGCCTAGTGTATTAATGGAAAACAATAATGAAATGTGTATATTTAACATGATACATATTTTTAAAGTTCAGCCAAAACAAGAGCTTGATAACTGCAAGACTATTTCCAGGCCAGCCAGAACAGCTAGGCTATTCCCGGGGGACAGGGATAAGCCACTTTACTGAACAAGAAGAAAATCAGGAATAAAGTTCACAAGCAGCAATGAGAAACACTGAACTTATTACCAAGATACCATCACGCAAGTAAAAAAAAAGTTAAATTAAATCCCTGGAAGGACAAATGTTTTGGTTTATTTGTACTACTTTGTACAGTATTTCCAGTTCAAGTTCTCGTAACAGAGTCTTTTATGTAAAAAGGCTCTAATTTTTGCCATCTCAAAACAGCATCCTCACTGGAAGGAAAGAATGCATTGAATTTCCATTTCACAAGAAATCTTTATTCATACTGGAACGCAAAGAGATAAGACAGATTCTCGTAATTATGCTTGGAAATAATCTGCCCTGAATTTCAATGTATTATTACATTTTCAAGTATATTTTGCATTTAATTACTCACTTCACTGGTGGTTGCTCATTACACATAACCCATGCCAATCTAATCACTCTAAGCATTTGTAACCTGCTGCTCTCTAACAATATGGAATGCATTTTAAGGTCACTGTTAAGTGTTCTGTACAATATGTAGTATGCATCCATGTAATACAGTAATCATTTTCAACCAGACTAGGACACAGTCTCTATCTTCACCATTTAACTGAATATACAAAACCATCCATAGAATGTTATTTTCTAGGTATTAAAATAGAAATCTAAACATTAATGTTGCCTGGACTCACAATATGGTGTCAGGCAGCAAGAACTGGAGTCAGCAAGAAGTTTCTGCCCTTTCATCATCACGTGTACGCCAGCACTTATCTGGCTAAATATAATTCATCTACAAAAACCATGTACCCCAGCACCACCAGCCTAAGGTGTTTCTGAATTATATACCATCCAGACGAATGACAGAAACTTCCACATTTGCAATTCAGCACCCATCCAGGCGCCTGTTGTATCCCAGATAGAACAATTACCCATCCGTGACACCTGAAATTCTTCACTAACTGGCACAAGATGCACAGACATGATTAAAACTGGACAGAGAGGTGTTACTAAGATTACAGGGGGTGACAGCAAGGAGCACTGGGAACCCATGGCCCTTTCCATACACCATTTTCAGGTCTAAACAGAAATAATTCAGAAATATTTAAGCCTTTTTCTTTCCACCACAGGAACAAAGGGATGAAGATGCTAAAGTATGGCAGCTTCCTTCCCCATCCCATGTGCAGCCATAGTAGGCTCCTTACAGAAGAGTACATGATGTGACTTCTAAGATAATCAGACACCAATTAGTAACCATTACCATAAATTAATACTAATTATTGAATGAGTGCATCTTCAAAATTTGCCTGCGATGTTTAAGTCTCAAAGAAGTGACTCCACGCTCCGTGTTCTGGACGTGCCACGCATGCAAGTGGATGCCTCGTAGCCCCCGCCACGCGAACCCGGCCAGCAGGGTTCAGCTGGACACCAGCCCCCGGGCACAGCACCCCTGGAAGGGTCTCAGCAGAGGTCTTTCAGCCTGGTTTTCCTTTTCTTAAATAAAACAAGCTTCTGAGAAACATGTTGCCTCTAAACATCCAGAAATGAAGAAGCTAGCTTGGAAAGCCTTAAACAGAAGGAAAGAGGAGGATTATAGTTGGGGAAAAAAAAAAAAAAAAAAAAGAGGTTTATTTTTCATTTAGCAATCCTGTTGCTCCACTTGAATCTTGCTAAACACGTTCATCATCGAGCGCTTGGGTAATCCACCAGGCTAAAAAGGACTTGGCTGGCCAGGACCGGGCAGCCATAATTGCCTTGCCAATTACTGGTTTCACAAACAGCGAATTTAAAATGAACTAAACCAATTATCACATTTTCTCGCAGCGACATACGTGCCTGGCCGTGCAGGCGGGAAGGGTGTCTGCCAGGCAGTGCCTTCCCCTCGCCTTCTCCTGCAGCGATGGTAGCGCGGGCAGTGCCCCGTGCCACCAGGGCAAGCTGTGGCCAGGCACAGGACAGGAGAGGGACTGCAAACGCGTGCCCTGGGCTGGTCAAGCAGCACCGAAGGACAGAAGGCGAGAACACACCTGGGTCTTGTTGGGCGCCTTTGGGAAAGTTTGAAAAACCTGCAATTGGAGGTAAAAACGAGTGTGCTAATGTACAGTAGCAGGGATGTTCAAACAAACTTTTTTGTTCTTATTTCTACTGCGTTACTGGTTGTAATTACAAGCTGTAATTAGTGAGCACCATCAAATCAGGTGCTCTTACTGCACTGGCTGAAGCTCTGATACCGCACATTAGGCTATTTTCTATGGGAAGCCTACGAACGTCTGTTTCTCTGAAATGGTCATTTTTCCTAGTCGTAAGAGTTGCAAAGAGGATTCTAGAAGCCAGTGGGGAAGCCTCTACTGTCTTTGCTGTCCCTAATTTTGATTCTGTCTACATTAAGAAGTTGTACACAACAGCTTAAGTTTTAAGTAGCTTAATACGGCCTCATGCATGGACTGTCTTATGGACAGAAATATCAATCTGGCCTGCATTTCCCAAATTTCATGTACAAATAATATATCTTTAATTTCAACTATTTCAAGACCATTGCTGGAAACACATGAGAAGCTCCACTTGTTTTTCTTTTCATTTGCTGGTGGTTTGAGATCAGTGAGGATGGCAGCTGGTCAAAGCAGAAGGGAGAAATACCACCACTTCTATCATCTCATTCAGCAGGGAGCAAGCAGAGCTCCCAAAAATCACACCATACAAGAGGCAGTGGGGAACTCCCCACACTTAGTAGAAGATTTTGGAAAGGCTTCCTCACTGCTCCTCAGCAAGAAACCCTTGGTCAGTTCATCTGCATTTGAAAGCCCTGCTCCTCTCTCTGGATAGAGATATATAGCTGAGTATGTCTACTGAGAAGAAAAACAGATTAGCTTTATTTTCAAGATCTCTTGCAAATAACGTACAGAGAGGTGTGAGATTTCTAAGGTCAGATGCAATTGTCTGACTTTGGAAGCAGCCAGCCAAGATGAGATGCTGCAGATCCTAGATCACTTAAAAGGGTATGGTAATCCCCTTGCCTTTACATCCTGGGAATAAAGAGACTTTGCTCTTCGTTTTTTTTTTGTTTGTTTGTTGTTGTTTAAATGATAGGATTTCAATTAAATTAAACCACGGTAGTTCACAGATCTACCCAACTGTTGTAACGTCTGAATGATACAGGTACTGTAAATGAAAGCTCCAAGGGGCAGTGCTGATCCCTGAAGCTGAGAGCCTGGAGGAGCTATTACAAGATGAGAATTAAGCGCGTAACCCTACCTCCTCTAACTGATCTCAACCCTGGAAGTGGAAAGCATGGTTCTCAGAGGAGATGAACAAGCAAGGAGAGTTGTCCCCAGTTAAGAGAGTCTCCCAAATCTATGTTCAGCTCCAGATAAAAACATTTAGCAGTTTACCTGTTCAGAGTGGGAGAGGTACCAAAAAATTAGTTTATTTTTGTGTCTGACTACACAGAGAAGTGGTACCACAGAGTTACATATCTAATTATCCCTGGAAGCAATGGAATAACACCAGGAGAAATCTGCAGAGGCCAAACAGAACCTCCTGTTCCTCAGCCACTCCAGAAACCAGCCCTCTATCAAATCACTTGAAGGGTGGGAGAAGAGCCTTCACAAAGAACCTGAAGAACAACCAAGCCCAAAGCCAAGGACAGCCCAACCAGTCAAATGGAAGCTGTTCTCTAAAGGAAGAAGACTTGCTCCCTTGCTCACCTTCCTTTTCCTCCCTGTCCATGCCCTGGCTGTGATATCCCGTTTTTAACTCTGCACTATCAAGATGCTTGACAAGCCCTTCCCTGAGTCACCTCAACTTACTAGAGTTACAGAGTCTACAGACTCTCTGCTGCACGTGTTTCCCATAGTTTCAGTAGCCCGCAAAAGCACCTAATGAATTCTGGAGCAAGCCCAAGGTACATGGTTGGGAGCTGGAGGAAGGATGGAGAGGGGAATGCTTCACCCATTTTGAAACCGATGAAACATTAAATCATCTCACCATGGCTCCACAAACACCATCTGGTTTTGGTGTAAAAAACAGAGAACTAAACTGGGTAAAAACCCAGTGCCTGGCCACAACGCATGCTGTGCTGCCAAGGCAGAGGGACCTACCAGCATAAGGAGAAGCAAGACCTGCAAGACCAACCACTTCTCTCCTGCCATAAGAAAGTAAGAACAATTGTCTACAACAGCGGTGGCCACTCATGTTGAATCAAAATATCCCTGTAATTCCTTAGCAACCACTAGTTCACCCTTAATTCATTTTTTCTGCTTTTTCCATATAGCTCTGTAAGGCAGATGATGACCACTTTCCGTGGCCTTATGAACCACGAGCTACAGAGAAAGCACCACTAACCTAGACCTAAGAGCAGCAAGAACTGCATAAGAGTGTTCTGTTTAGAAGTATGTCAAAGTAGAAAAATCAGATATTTTTTTTCCTTTGGCAGTATTTATATTTGTCAGAGTTACATTGAAAAAAAGAGACTTGCTGAAAAATAAGAGGTCAAAATCATTTTTAATCCGAAGGGAGCTCTTTCTGCCATTTCAAAGGGATATGCATGTATACAGAAAAGATCAGGTTGGCTCAAATGTTTAGCTTGCCAACTTTACAAAGTCCAGTTCATAGAAGGTTATTGTACAATTTATTCTCTATGTCAGTATGATGCAGGCATTAGCCACTTAACCTGCTGAAGCAGAAAAAAAAATATTTAAGTAGCTATCCAGTCTCATGACTGCCCGTCATAACTGCACTGCCTATCTAAAGTTCAAGTAACCTTTTCTCCGCTATGTTAAAAAAAAAAAATACATTAAACATGTCAAAACAATGAGCTATACCATTTCACACTTCAGTATCTAATCATTGAGGCATTTTACCTTCCCTCTGATTCTGCGTCCAGCGATCGTAATGGTCTTCTACAGTCTGAAGCAATACCTAAAAATTATCAGGACTGTTGCGGAAAGGTTTTAGGAGACTAATGAATTCACCCTTGTGGTCACATAATTGGGTTAAAATCCTAAATCTGCTTAAACCAGCAGGACTTTTCCATCTACTTCAGCTGGGCCAGGATTTTATGGAAATTTGACTATTTATATTTTGCAAAAACACCACTAAAAAGATCTGTATTTTTATCCAAAGTTCAAGCAACAGAAGTTGTTCCGTTTCCTGTCTTCATTAGTTTTGTTGTCAAACCCCAAATCCCACCCACGGGTGTACTCTTAATACAATGAGACGAATGTCAGGGCGATCATCGTTTGGGATCAGGAAGCCTGGCCGAGTGCCAGGGCGGCGAAAGCGATCCCCTCACAGATTGTTCAGCCGCAGCGATTAACATTCAGCTCCTCTGTTCAGCAACACGCTACGCTGAAACACCTCAACACGAGTCCGTGAAATTGAAGCTGATCACAATAGGAGCCGGCACTTGCTCTTTTGATTCACTTTATATTTCCTGATCAATTTTCGCAAATAAACACGAACCCTAACGAGAGTTTCTCTCTTAGTCTACCCTCCTTCTGCAGTCCTTGGGCTGGCCTCAAGCAGCAGAATAGACAAGCTGCTCGCTATTTTTAGAAATAAGCAATTCAATAAATCACTTGAAAGTATTACAAAGCCAATGGGCACTCTCATTCTGAGGGGGGGGGGGGAAATATAAAAAAGCCTCCTTGCTCTATCCCCAGCAGTATTTAGAGAGCAGACACCAGCCAGAACCAGCTCCCTGCTGCCCAAGCGTCAAGGCTCCCATCTTCAGGATGGCCAAGTGGCACAGACTGAGGCACAGATTTATCCCACAGTCTGCTAAGGTCTCTCTGGTGCTTTCCTATCACTACAATTTCTAATCTAGCAGGTAGGAAAACACAGAGTAGGACCTGACCAAGCACTGGCACAGGTTGCCCAGGGAGGTTGTGGAGTCTCTTTCCTTGCAGATATTCAAAAGCCACCTAGACACGGTCCTGGGCAACCAGCTCCAGATGTCCCTGTCTGAGCAGGAGGGGGTGGACCAGATGACCTCCAGAGGTCCCTTTCAACCTCAACCATTCTGTGATAAAGACTGAGCAGCACATGTCTATGGTACACACAGCAAACCTGAAAGCAGCCAACTGGTCATTCTCAGCTGAACTCATTCTAGACTGGAAGCAGCCCAGCAAATAAGGATCAAAACTATTAGTGGCTCCACTGTACCTCTTTAATCTCAAATAGTTGCAGTTTTCCAATACAGTTCCTTCTAAGGACAAAGTGGTTATACTTGGTGTGTGTCCAACAAACAACAACAAAAGAATTATATCAAAAATCCTCTGCAAATTATTCTCATTCTGTATTATGGGAGGGTAGAGGCAAAAAATCAAAACCCACCACCTGCACATCTTGCAGTCTTACCTCCCTCAGCTCTGCCTCCACTAATCCACGCTCTGTACAAACTTTAACATTTTTGATATGGAATTAAAAAGCCTAAATCTAGTCATGCACCACACTTCACTAGGCAGGTTTTCATTCAAGGACTGTAAGAAACTGAATGAAGTTTGAAATTTAAAAACTAATAAAGTTTATCTATTAAAAAAAATAGGGCTAAGCTGCTGGTGTTAACCTGCCTCTCTTGCATCACCCTTCAGTTGTCCTCCACAGTCCATCAGCATCCATTTGTTATCTCCTGTGTTGCTCTGGGTTCCTACACAGCCTAGTCTAAAAGGATCTGACTCCAAGATCAGAACATGAGTTATAGACACCTCCCACCAGACCAGGTTGCTCAAAGCCCCATCCAGCCTGGTCCTGAACACCTCCAGCCACAACTTCCCTGAGCAACCTGTTCCAGTGTCTCACCACCCTCACAGCAAAGAATTTCTTCCTGAGATCTAATCTAAATCTCCCCTCTTCCAATTTAAAACCGTTACCCCTTGTCCTGTCACTGCACTCCCTGACAAAGAGTCCCTCCCCAGCTCTCCTGTAGCTCCCTTCAGGTACTGGAAGGCTGCTCTAAGGTCTCCCCGGAGCCTTCTCTTCTCCAGGCTGAACGACCCCAACTCTCTCAGCCTGTCTTCACAGCAGAGGTACTCCATCCCTCTGATCATCTTCATGGCCCTCCACTGGACCCGTTCCAACAGGTCCATGTCCTTTCTATGTTGAGGACTCCAGAGCTGGACACAGAGCTCCAGGTGGGGTCTCACCAGAGCAGAGGGGCAGAATCACCTCCCGAGACCTGCTGGCCACGCTCCTCTTGATGCAGCCCAGGATGGGGTTGGCTTTCTGGGCTGCCAGTGCACATTGCCAGCTCACGTTGAGCTTCTCATCCACCAACACCCCCAAGTCCTTCTCCTCGGGGCTGCTCTCCAGCCATTCTCCGCCCAACCTGTATTTGTGCCTGGGATTGCCACGTCCCAGGTGCAGGACCTTGCACTTGGCCTGGTTGAACTTCATGAGGTTGGCATGGGCCCAGCTCTCCAGCCTGTCCAGGTCCCTCTGGATGGCAGCCCTTCCCTCCACCTTGTCAACTGTGCCACACAGCTTGCTGTCTTTGGCAAACTTTCTGAGGGTGCACTCAATCCCACTGTCCATGCCTCTGACAAAGCTGTTAAACAGCACTGGTCGCAGTACCCACCCCTGAGGAACACTCACTGGCTTCTACTTGGACATTGAGCTGTGGACCACAACCCTTTGAGTGCGGCCATCCAGCCAGCTCCTCATCCACCTAGTGGTCCATCCATCGAATCCATGAGTTTCCAATTTTGAGACCAGGATGTCATGCGGGGCAGTGTCAAACGCTTTGCATAAGTCCAGGTAAATGAGGTCTGATGCTCTGCCCTCACCTACCAAGGCTGTGGCAATATCGTAAAAGGCCACCAAATTTGTCATGCATGACTTGCCCTTGGTGAAGCCATGTTGGCTGTCACCAATCACCTCCTTATTTTCAACATGCCTTAGAAGAGATTCCAGAAGAATCTGCTCCATGATCTTGCTGGGCACAGAGGTGAGACTGACCGGCCTGTAGTTTCCTGGGTCTTCAGTTTTTCCCTTTTTGAAGATGGGGGTTTTGTTTCCCCTTTTCCAGTCAGTGGGAACTTCACCAGATTGCCACGAATTCTCAAATATAACAGAAAGTTCTGGTGTTATAATAACTATTAGCATTTATAAAAATATCTTTACCACTATTAATCTGAGAGGGAACATTTCAGGGTACTCTTCAGTTAGTACGCAAGTTTCTAATGTGTCTTTGAGATGTCTCCACCACTAAGTGAATCTGGTATTTGAAGTTTGCATTTTGCAAATTGCCTGTTAAAATATACTTGCATGCTCATATGGAAGCTAAATTAAATAGCACTCTACTAATCAGCAAAAAATAAATTTGTTTTGCCCAAGATAAACCTATAATCCACTGAAATAGTAAAGCTGAAAGTTTGATTTAACAGAAGACAATGAATTCACACCCAACTTTAAAAAGAATGAAGGAGCGGAGAGAGAATTCAACCCAGCCAAACACCACATGTAAGTAACAGGCAACTGATTTCTTCCAGGGAAACTCTTAAGTCTTCTACATCCCGTACATCACCCAGATGTCTCTATATTGTTGTCTATAACAACCAAAAAACAACCACGAAACAAAACAAAAAAACCAAAACCAATCAACAACAAAAAAAAAATCCCGCCTTGTCCAAAAGCATACTTTTTTCTGGATTAACCTAGGCTCCTACCAATATCTGCCATCCCTGCTCCACAACCTTTAGCACGGACTTGCACATGCTCTGCACTTTGTATTTCTTGCAAATTCCCCTTTGCAAGGTGGGCAAAACCCAGCTCAACGGGCGGGAAGTTGAAATCTTTCTCAGGCAGCTTGGGCTTTCACATTCCTCTAGTGTCACAGCACAGCTCTCTGGGTCTTTAGTTTTCAGACTCTTCATCTGCTCATTTCTTATGATTTTGGGAGCTGCCTAGCTGCACGAACAAATCTATTTGCGGGAAATTCATCCTTCTCAACTAGAAAGAAGTTGTAGAAAGAAGTTGTAGAGCTCACACACAAACCAGTATCTGGAATGGATAATTTCATGGGTGCTTATGGTAAAGTAAAGGGCAGAGACCACAGAAACATAACGCCTGAGGAACAGGAGCAGCCCCCACAGTCAGTGGGGTTAGAAGTGTCCTGCGTCCACACTCTGAGTCTGGGGATGGGGACAGAAAACAGGCTGGAGACGAAGTGGCAGCTCAACTGGGCTAAACAGAAGAAAGTACTAACCCCTTTACTATTTATAACAGTAGAAAAAACATTGCAGCGTGTTGGCAAGTTATCACAAGCCCATGTTCATTAGCAGCCCAAATCCTCAATCACAGCTCTCTAGTGGTTTACGGGGAAATTAGCCTGGCTCTGTGACTTGCAGCAGGGCTTGATGAACAAGCACCAGACAAACTCAGCATTGCAGACTGCTGAGGGACCCTACTTCATAACCTTCTCTTCATATCACCAGAAAGAGTGGTTTCAACCAAGTGGATTAACCCTGGCATGGTACTACTGTGGCTGCTTGTGGTACCTGAACCCAGCTCCGCACAAAAGAGGAAACAAGCAGGACTGCAAATTAATCCATACTTCAAGACAAAGCACTGGTAATTACACTATTTATTCTTTTTCATGTAATTTCAAATGGCTGGAAATCTAGATGCAACCAAAGCAGCAAGTACAGGTTGCACAGAAAGAGTTTCACGTGCAAAATGAGTCTGTACAATCAGCACGTCCGTGTTGTTTTCCTATACAGACAAATGAATGAGTTCTGCCAAAATAAGAACACCAGCACTTCTCAACAAGGCTTTACAGGCTCTCAGAGTCTCTGACTATCCTGCCGTTACCCACAGCACACACATGTCTCTTCCAGCACCATGTCCTAATAGCAGAGGGAAAAGAGAGCAACAAAAGTGTTTTCCAGTACCCTCCACTTGGTCACCTACGCAGCAATAAAAAGAAGCAAATTTTCTATCTTCCCCAGGACCAACAGTCTCTCTCACTCTCTTATTTTTCTGTCATACCTGTTCTCCCCTTCCAAGAATTTAGAAATTAGAGAAATACCATTTTGTCTTTATAACGTACTTCTTCCTGTCTCTCTACCCCTGCACTTAAGAGTGAGGGTCAAAAACAGACCACCTGTAGTGGTGCAACTACGTGCTTCGTTCTGATGGAGACCACGCAGCTCTAAGACCTGATGGTGCAGGTACTTTTTTCATCTTGACTAGTGGAACAAATTCTCAGGCATTTTAAAAAAAATATTAATTCCATTGTAGACCCTATGATGCATTCTTCCAGGTATTACAGGCGCTCCACGGAAGTGACTTTGTGAAGAGCCCATGAAACCTCTAGGTTTAAAATGCCATTCCACCCCAGGGCACTGACACCAAGCATTGGCGTGCATCATCTCTATCTGTAGCACACCCCAAAACACTGCATGCTGCTTTTTTAATTCCTTCATCTGGATAGAATATACTGCAAAACCAGCACCCAGACCACTTTGCTTTCAAGTCTGATTAAATTCTGAAGCTCTTCAGAATCCTGCGTCCAGTTCTGGGCTCCCCAGTTCAAGAGAGACAGGGAACTGCTGGAGAGAGTCCAGCGTAGGGCAACAGAGATGCTGGAGGGATTGGAGCATCTCCCTGACGAGGAAAGGCTGAGAGAGCTGGGGCTCTTGAGCCTGGAGAAGAGAAGGCTGAGGGGAGACCTTAGTAATGCTGACAAGGGTCTAAAGGGTGGGTTGAAGGAGGATGGAGCTGGACTCTTTCCAGTGGTTCCCAGGGACAGGAGGAGGGGCAACGGGACCATGGGAAGTTCCACTCCAATGTGAGGAAGAACTTCTTTGGGGTGAGGGTGGCAGAGCCCTGGCAGAGGCTGCCCAGGGAGGGTGTGGAGTCCCCTTCTCTGGAGATCTTCAAGCCCCACCTGGATGCTCCTGAGTGATGTGCTCTGGGAAACCCTGCTTTGGCAGGGGAGTTGGACTGGATGGTCTCTAGAGGTCCCTTCCGACTCTGACAATTCCCTGATTCCGTGAAGGGCATGGGACAGCGCAGCGATTTATGCCCTCTCTCAGCAGGGGACACCCCTCTGATTCCCTTTGCTCTGGGACCCTAACTCAGAAGGGCAGGTCCAGGAGCCAAATGCTGCTGACCCCATGCCAGTTCTCCATTTGGCAGGAATCCCGTTTGACAAACCTCAGCCAGACTGTGCCAGCCCCATCACCCTCCCGCGGCTTTGCAGTCAGACCTCTGCGTTCATTTTATGCCCAATTCTCTCCTGTTTCATCTGCTGCTTTAAAATTACTTGGGAGAACCCTTAGATTAAGCTTTATGTACTCCTACACTAACAATCCCTAAAGAAACATACAGAAACTAAAGACAGTTTCTTTAAAATATTAAATTATAACAGTTTTTTTAGTTTATAGTATCCAAAAGTATAAATAGTGAAAGCAAAAACTGAGCAGGTCATGATGGTTAGAAATACTCTTCCCGAGAGAGTAAATGCCAGCACCTGGTTACCGAAGACGACTTGAGGGTTTATTACATATGCTAAAAGTAGCCTAATACACAGCACGCCCCTCATCTCATCTATGAAGCAGATTTACTGTCCAGGGAGGTAAATATATATGCACACATGATATTCTGATAGACACCTATAGTTTTAAGCGCAAGGCAGAAATCCCAGCAACCTTTACTTCTATTAACAGACCTACTACTCCAAAGCTTGCTGAGGGCTGACAAAGAGAAGAGGACGCTCTGATAACCCCCCTTATATACAGATTACACCTGTGTCATCCAATTAACATTTCAGGTTGTTGTGCTGCATTTCCAATATCTGAAGGGAGCTACAGGAGAGATGGGGAGGGACTCTTTGTCAGGGAGTGCAGTGACAGCACAAGGGGTAATGGTTTTAAATTGGAAGAGGGGAGATTTAGATTAGATACCAGGAAGAAATTCTTTGCTGTGAGGGTGGTGAGACACTGGCCCAGGTTGCCCAGAGAAGCTGTGGCTGCCCCATCCCTGGAGGGGTTCAAGGCCAGGCTGGATGGGGCCTTGAGCAACCTGGTCTGGTGGGAGGTGTCCCTGCCCAGGGCAGGGGGTTGGAACTGGATGATCTTTAAGGTGCCTTCCAACTCTAACCATTCGATGATTCTATGATCTCGTGGCCTTTGATGGACTCACTGTAGCGCTACACGGACAGGGTCCAATGACCCAAGCAGGTCAGATTTATCCTGTCATTGTTCCATCAAGATTGCTCTGATCCAACAGAGAGTAACCTGAATTTCTGCTGCTGCTGCTTCCCTTTGGAGATTTTTTTTTGTTATTTTGGTTTGGTTTGGTTTCATTTCATTTATTTTTTTTTCCTCTTCTGTGGATACGGGGAAGACTCCAATGGTGACAGGGCACTACTCCTAGGCCAACCCGTGTTAAGTAAGAGCCACTATCTAAATTAAAAAAAAATAAATAAAAATTAAAAAAATCAATCCAGATGGATACCCTTCAAACTTTCATACCCATTTATTTTCCATGACCAGCGCACGCCTATCAGATGAATCCTCCACAGACCTACACGCAGACCTACCCCTCCTGCCTGGGTTACCCCAAGAATAAAAAAAAAATTACAGAAAATCCCTGGGGATAAGATCAGGCAGCGAGGATTTCAGCCTGGGAGCGTTCCGCCGGTGGCTGCAGAGCCCGGGGAACGCAAAGGGCTGTCCGGGGGCTCTTCCCGAGCCGAGCCCCGCCGCTGCCCGCAGACACCGCTCACCCACCGCCCCCGCGGCTCTCCGGCCCCGCCACCTCCCCCTCCCGCACCCTGTCACCCGGGAGCGACAGCCACCCCTGTCACTGAGAGACAGAGAGACAGACCCCACGTCCACCCCCGCGGGGGCCACTCCGCACCCCTAACAGCCTCTCCGCACCCCTCAGCCAGGCTCGACGGCACCCCCCGCCCCGCAGCGCTGCTTTTACCCAGCGAAGTCTTCATTCTCCCCGCTCAAACTACTTCAGACACCGCGCACGCCCCCCCCCCCCTTCGCCCCGCACCGGCCGCAAACTCCTTCCGGCATCTCCTGGAGTCTTCTGGGACCTTCCTATAGGGACCTGAGATCACGGGTAGCAGCCCCAGACTCCTCCAGGGAAGATAACGAGTACC
>QJSC01016358.1:0-13461 GCA_003697955.1 Calidris pygmaea
TTTGTTAAATCGTTGTTTTATATCAATAAATATATTGCTGCTTCTCTCTTACGAGTGAAGTGCATCGCTCCATCTGCAACAAGGACAAATAATTGTGTGATTTCCTGTTCTTAGGAGCATTGTTCTTTCTTATTCCTGAGGTTTTAACCCATTACAAGAGGAGCTTCATTTATTGAAAGAAACACATAGCATACTAAAGAGTAACTTATTTAACTAACTTTGTCATACATACAATATATGGTTTGCCAGGAGAATGCCTGAAGGGAAACATGCATGAAGAGCCTGTTTATTTCTGTTTGCATACAGCAAAATTTGGTTGCTACTTTTAAGAAAAGCTATGAACTTGGAAGCTACTATTCCAGGGATTACACCCAAGTTAGAAAATGAAAATGGGAATCACAAGTATTTGCAGCAATCACCTGCTAACTCCTAAATGCATAGAAGTTTAGCAAACAAGTATTTGCTGAATCACCCACTAATATTCACACTAATGAATGTCTCAACCACCTGAAAGACCAGAGACCACAGGGTCATACACTTGGCAGATACAACATTTTAGTAGTTACCCCACAGCACCAACTGAGTATTTGAAAACACAAAGCACCACTTCCATTCAGACCAGAACTAGATCAAAAGTTGTCATATCCTTTTCCTGTAATGTAACAAGTAATCAAGTATCCACTAAACACATGCAATTAGTTAGGAAGGCAGTTCAAACAATCCCATACATGTACTGGAGTCTACACTCCATACATTCTGGGAAAACTTACACTTAGCAAGATGCTTGCTTTGGAAGCTGTAGTACTGTGTAGACATTTCTTAATCTTCACATAAAGAACTTAATTATCAGAGTGCACTATGGTAGATACTGCATTGATAGTGTTTCTGCTGACTCAGCACTGGAGTCAATTCTCTCCAGTCTGATTCTTGTGAAACACAGATGCTGCTTATGTTGTTTTGATCCAAGTTATACCTTCTTATATATTTTGAGACCTAGAATTACATAGTCTTACATTCTTTTAATCTCATCTGAGAAAGTCTATGGGGAGGGAACAAGCAGCAAGGAGGGATTTTTCTTGTTCTGCTTCTCCCCAGAGTAGAGAACACCAGATTATTAAACAAATGCTAGAGTGATGTCTGGCCTCGTGGAAGTCTATGGTAATTTAAGGGATCTTAGTAGCACCAGGATTTCACACTTCATTTTTCTTCTAAGACTGCCACCTCAAATATACAAACTATTCCCTTTGCTAGCAAAAATGTATTTAATTCAGCATGTATCCTTGATAAAAGGAGAAGATTGGCTGTTTACTTTCATACTCTGATGAAGCTTAATGTCTAGTGGTTAAAAATTCAAGAAGAAAAAAAAATAATTGAAGAAAGGTGATGAATACCAAAAGGAAGCCCAACCCAGTATTTTGAGTGTGTCCTGTGTCCCATATAGTTTAGTTATACCCTAGTGTTTTACATAAAATAATAACCTCCTTACAAATAGATTAATTAACAATCATATTTTATTTTTAAGCTGGCTTTCCTTTTTTCTTGGGTGGACCTTTGTAACCTTTGGCCTTTCTTCGCAAG
Source organism: Calidris pygmaea (assembly GCA_003697955.1). NCBI lineage: Eukaryota > Metazoa > Chordata > Aves > Charadriiformes > Scolopacidae > Calidris > Calidris pygmaea. Next base: position 1,579 of record QJSC01016358.1, read on the forward strand.
TTTCTCCGATCTACAATAGGTACCTCAATTTCTGCTTCCTCAGAGCTGCTGTCAGCAGCCCGCTCTGCCACTGTCTGTGTGTACTGATCCGTCTGCTCAGCAGACTCTTCCGAGTGTCCTTCCAACTGGTTCTTCTGTACTTCCTGTCCAGAAGGCTGCTGAAAAGAAACACCATCGAGTTCAACCACTATCAAAGAGCTCTGACTCAAAGTGACAGGGGCCTCCTGTGAGCTATGCCCTGCTTCCTCATTTTGATCTTCCACCGAGGAAGCTATTTTGGGCAATACGTTATCAGAAATGGATTCTGCTGCCGCTTCAATTACCATGGAGTTGGGCAGGCCATTGTCAGAGAGTTCTTCCTTGGGTGCTGAAGCAGCTGCGTTTTCAGTGGATGACAACTTGTTTTCAGATTCTTGGTGATGTTCTTCAGTGCCCTCCTTCTCTACTGATGTACTTTCTTCAGTCAGCACTTGTGAATCATTTGCATTTAAAACCTGCAGGGTGAGGGGAAGAGTGCCAAAACAATCAAAGGGACAATTAATTGAAGATACAAGAGGCTGAACAACTACTGCTCCCAACTAGCAACCTCAGAGGCTATTTTGGCATTCAGCGTGACTACATGCACAGTCAACAAACAAGTCCTCTCCTTTTTGCACAAGACTATTTTGTCAACTGCATTTGATATCCAGAGTTGCTCTCGCATTTTCAAATTCAAATTATTCAATGGATCGTTGGACAGTGAAGTGGACTGAGAACTGGCTGAATGGCAGAGCTCAGAGGGTTGTGATCAGTGGCGCAGAGTCCAGTTGGAAGCCTGTAGCTAGCGGTGTTCCCCAGGGGTCAGTACTGGGTCCAGTCTTGTTCAATATATTCATCAATAACCTGGATGAGGGGACAGAGTGGACCCTCAGCAAGTTTGCTGATGACACAAAACTGAGAGGAGTGGCTGACACACCAGAAGGCTGTGCTGCCATACAGTGAGACCTGGACAGGCTGGAGAGTTGGGCAGAAAGGAACCTAATGAAGTTCCACGAAGACAATTATAGGGAGGAATAATCCCATACACTGGTACAGGTTAAGGGCTGACCTGCTGGAAAGCAGCTATGCAGAGTGGGACCTGGGAATCCTGATGGACAACAGGATGACCGTGAGGCAACAATGTGCCCTTGTGGCCAAGAAGGCCAATAGTCTCCTGGGGTGCATTAAAAAGAGCGTGGCCAGCAGGTCGAGGGAGGTCATCCTCCTCCTCTATTCTGCCCTGGTGAGGCCACATCTGGAGTACTGTGTCCAGTTCTGGGCTCCCCACTTCAAGAAGGACAGGGAACTACTGGAAAGAGTCCAGCAGAGGGCTAGGAAGATGATCAAGGGACTGGAGCACCTCTCTTATGAGGAAAGGCTGAGAGACCTGGGTCTGTTTAGCCTGGAGAAGAGAAGACTGAGAGGGGACCTCATCAGTGCTTATAAATATCTAAAGGGCAGGTGTCAAGAGGATGGGGCCAGGCTCTTCTCAGTAGTGCCCGGTGACAGGACAAGGGGCAACGGATACAAGCTGGAACACAGGAAGTTCCATCTAAACATGAGGAAAAACTTCTCTACTTTGAGGGTACCAGAGCACTGGAACAGGCTGCCCAGAGAGTTTGTGGAATCTCTTTCTCTGGAGACATTCAAAACCTGCCTGGATGCTTTCCTGTCAACCCTGCTCTAGGTGAACCTGCTTTGGCAGGGGGGTTGGACTAGATGATCTCCAAAGGTCCCTTCCAACCCCTACCATTCTGTGATTCTGTACAGTAAAAACATTCTGAAATGAATCCCAGGGAAAAAAGATAAAGGTGTTTTATTTTAGACAGATACAATTATCATTTTGCTAGCATATAGCAATCTGCTTTTGCACTATAAACAAAAACCAGTAAAATCTGTGCTCTAGAAGGGTATTTTACCATTAATTAATTGCTTGTACACTTCACCAGGGTAGAATTACTAGACAAAGTAAGGATGTGGCTTTTCACACATATCCAACTAATATTTTAGTGAGAAATAGCTGTTTCATTACTGCCAAGGAAAATTGAAGCAATGTATCTTTCTTTTTGGTATCACATACTTATATGCCCCACTTCTGCATATTAAAACAAATATTAGTATATTCTGTTTATGGATTTACATCATCTGGCCTAGTAATTGCTTCTCCCAAGAATTTCATATGATGGTATCATGGTTTAGGCTGGGCTGGCCACTAAACAAATGACAGATGCTCTCTTAACCTCTCTCCCTTCCCAAGAGAAGGGAGAGAGAATAAAGGAGAGAGACTTACGGGTTGAAAATAATACTAAAGCTACTTTAATGAAAGATTAATAATAAAAAGAAAAGATAATAATATCAACAAGAAAATAATGAAATATATACAACACCAATATAGAGTTCCCAGGATGACGATCATGTCACCAGCAGGCACTGGGAAAGTCCCAGACTGGACTCGGTGACAGATGGGAACTGGATTCTGGAAATGGATTCAAGGAACACAAGGATCAGGATCAAAGGCAGGCAGAATTCTCAGACGCTGGCCATTGAAGAAAAAGAGACTGATCCCTTTGAGCATGATGCAGATGGGATGGAATACCCTGTTGGTCAGTTTTGGGTCACCTGTCCTGTCCGCTCCTCCCCACAGCTGCAACCACTCTATACTCTTCTGCTTTCAACTCTCCAACGTGGAACACAACAAAGTTAGTTGACCTTGGTTGTTATGGGAGTAAGCGTAAGCAAGAGCCTCTCTGCATACCATTCCTTGGTCTTAACTATAAATATCAGACCTCATCTGCTAGAAGCAGACACTGAAAAATATGTTGTTAATTTACGAGGGTTCGGTTAGTTAGTAGAGTCTTAACTGAAAAGTACAACTACTGAAAAGAAAATTGGTTCTATTTCAAACTAGGACAGATGGTAGGGGCTACTTTCTATGTGTTACTTAATTAAAGAAAAAACAGCAAGGTATGTATACTCTGAAGGAAAGACAACTTAACATTTTGTTTCATTTCTCTCACCTCTGATACAGTGTCTTCTGAAGATTTTGCTGGAGACCCAAGGATCAATGGAATAAACAATGTTAAAGGTTCTTCTCCTTGACTCTCAGACTGCAATTTTGATTCGCCACCTAGAACTTCATTTGCTGATTCCTCTTCAGTCATAAGTGAGGTCTTACCAATTTCTTCTATTCCCTCACCATTAAGAGGTTCAGATGGAGTTTCCTAAAAATCACATTTCTAAGTCAAGATTATGCCCAACCATTGTTCCCAAACACTAGTGGGTATGTCTGTGATCTAAAATTGCAGCTTAATCTGAGAAGCAGCTAGCTTAGCTACCTAGAAATTACTAAGAAGGTATAGCTTAGCATAGAGTAGCTATCCAACTACTTAACTATCATATTAGTTAGCTTGGTGTTGTCACCTGCACTAAGTTTCTGACCATGGCTTACACTGTTAGGAGCCAAGCCGAGTAGTTTCTATGCATCTCAAGCATACATGCTGCAGTCCTTCCTTGAAGCCATACATTAACAAACTAAACATAGCCCAAGATCTACTTTCTCACCAATCAGTAAGAACATAAAACCCTGGAGGTATCGCTAGGCACAGAGGGTACTCCCAGATTTTAATTCAAGCTGGTAACAAGTATTTGTAGATAAAAGTTGGATTTAAAAATCAAAGCAGGCAAGCTTTATGGGGAGAAATAAAGAGTCAACAGTAGTCACTGAAGCATACCAGCTATTAGCTTCTTCAAATATTTTTTTTTTATTTCTTTTTTTTTTTAAGGTAGAGATACTGGACCCTACTTAACCCTACTTCAGTTCTGCACAATATTTGAGTAGGACAAATCAATTAAGAAAGTTAGGTTGATAGACAAGCTAGAAATTCACCTTGCTGAATATCCTATGAACTCTATCATTCAAAACAAGTAAAGGGATATTCCCTGATACTAATTCTATACTAGCTTTAGCTTCTCAGATATACTCCTCAACAAAGCATTGATACAAAAAAATCAAAGAGTTGATAGTCACATGGATCAAGGCAGCAAGGACCATACTTAACAAACTAGTTGTATTCCAATCTTCTTATCTGCTATCACTATCACATACAGCTCACCTCCTCCTCACTCCGTTTCTCAGGGGGTGATGCACGTAACTCCATTTCTGATACAGATTGGTCCTCATTTTCAACAATCATTTCCTCATCGTTCTCCTCAGGTTCTTCTACTAAGTCTTCAGAGCTTTCAAATGTGTGGGCATAAAGTTCCAGCCTGGAGCAGGTATTAAGATACATCCTTTAAGTCTTTTAGATTAATACATAATTTTTGTGATCTCAGCAGCAGGGAAATTCTTTCATGACCAATTTTAAACTGCTATATCACATACTTGCCATAGGAAATATGAATCCAGAAAACTAAATACATCTAAAACCAGCTAACTCCTAATTAGGAAAAATACATTAACTAAACAAAATTGCTGTGAGAATTATAAAATGAAGACATCTATCTCACTTCCATTTTATGCAAATAAGAGTCAGAAATGTGTTTATTTTAAATTTAGAAAGCAGTAATCAATTATGTATTTGGAAGCAACAAAGGGGTGAGAAAGGAAGCAACTTCTCCCAGCCTCACTGAAGAAACAGTTTAAAATTACAGAGCTATATAAGTGAATATGCTTGTATAATCATTGAACATACATATATTACAAAAACCATGACTGGAAAAGAATTCAAGGTGATAAACACATCAAGGGTGAAGAAGATTCAATCAGCTAGAGATGAAGCTCTGATGCACGTGATAGGTAGTAACATCAAACAATCAGTTCACATTTTTGAGATGATAAAACTTAGATGTACTGGAAGTATTATATACAAGCAAAGAAAAAAGTACACACAATAGATTTGCAGGAGGCTGTTTCACAATCTCATAATAAAGACAGTATTGGAGGGTTTTATCCCAGGTGCCAGTCTTGAGATGAAGGCACTCCAGAGGAGAAAGTCCCTAACAGAAGACCCTGCTGCATTTGCTAACATGCATGGAAGGGAAGAACCAAGCTGATATCCTGTCCTGTTGCTATCAGGATTCACTGTAGCTCTGCTCATGAGCACCATTTACACATCTTGTTCAGAGGAGAAGTGGCACCTTGTTGACCCCACCTTGCAAGGCCCAAAATAGTCATGTTCAAGAACAGGCTAGTCCTCTCACATACAAACTAGCCAATTAGTAGTAACAACAAAGAACTTCTCAACTTGTGGAAGAGACAAACCATGCCATTTGGCCTGTTCTGAACCATCTTAGAGCAGCACACTGACAGTGCAGGGCAGCAATTCTGTATCTCTGTAGTTCCACAGAGCGATTTCAACACAAAAATTAGGCTGTAGGTAACTGAAGAACTCAGCCTCACAAGGGGGATGGGGGGAGGGGACAGGGGGAAAAAAACCAAAACAACAAACAAAAAGCCCCCCCCAGATTAGCTTTATCTGTTTAAAGAAAGCTAATAGAACAAGAAAACTAAAAAATAATCATGTCATCTTCAGTTCCGAAAAAGAGGGTTTGTTTATTGGAGAGAGGATTATTTTGGGTTTGTTTATTTGTTTAAGAGAATGAGACACATCAAGAGTAGCCCTACATGTCTGTGAGTATGTATACTCACAAACAGGAAGGGGGAGGAAAGAACTATTTATTTATTTTCAATAGGCACAGCTCTGCTTTCTGGATGGAAGCCAGTGCAAATTAGTACTTTAGACACTGTCCTGTATGAACTGTTATAGAACACAAGTGGTACAATTCTTAACATCCCCACTTGACAGTTATTACACAGGATAACATTCTTTAAACTGGAGACAACTTCTTTTTTTTTTTAAGGATGTAAGTTTGGATACAATGGTTTTAAATCAGAATTTGTCTATACAAAAGGTTTTACTTTGAAGACAGGTGGCTCCCTGTAACTCTTTTGTTATTAAGTGACAAGCAGTAACCACCTCCCAAATGAAACAGTCATGCTTTATTCTACTGCAATATGCCACCATAACAAGAGGTTAGGAAGGGACCTCTCTCCAAAAGATCACACCTAGTATTTGTGGATACATGTCCAGTTATATTATTTCAAGAAACTACGCTGTATGAATACAGATGGTTTTACCTTAATGCAGACTCAGTTATAACAGAACACATCCCCTTGTACGCACACCCTCAGTCCTCACTGTTTTCTTATTGTTATTTCCAATATCTACTGAGCTTTCAAAGACACCAGACATTTTGGTGCAATCACTCCTCAGGTGATGTCTCAATTGCCTCTCTCACACCAGGCTTTGTTTTAAATAATTTTAAAATCAAGCACTCAGAGTAGGAAAAAAGGAGAATAAATACCAATTAGCACACTGGGAGACAGTTTGTGACTGCCCAATCAATGAAATACAGGCTCCTTTACCTGCTTTCTGACACATGAACATTTTCCTCATTTCCTTGGGAAGTTTCAGGTTCAGATTCCTGGCTATTTTTTCCTATCCTGGGATGTTTTAAATGACTGCTGCGTGTCCAAATAGAAACGGGAGTTACATCAAGGTCTTAGGAAAAAAACAAAATAAACGCAAGTGAACAAACGCAGCCTGTAAGATCTGCACATATTCCCCCCCCCAGTTTCATTAAAGTGATTGAGTGCAAGTAAAACATTTCACTGTGGTACTTATTTTCTGAATATACATGCATAGTCTCATTACCAAGACTCATAACAATGTTATCCGAAGACCTCAAAATGTTTATGAGTTGAGCCTCAGCACTTTAGAGAAAGGCTTGTTTTGGTTTGTTTGGGGGTTTGTTTTGGTTTTTTTGCTTGTTTGTTTTTTTAGACACTTGGCAGATGAATACGCTAAGCTTGAAAGAAGTAAAAGAACCTGCTAGTCTACTAATCCACAGTAATCACAATACTGATAATAAAGGTTATTTTTACCTTCAGATGTGCTTGCATGGACATCTATTGATTCTTTACCTTTTTGAGATTCGGTCTGTGAAGCAAAAGCAAGGCTAATGTTATTCCAAAAACTTCTGAATTGATTGAAATACCTTCATCTCCCTACCTGTAGTTGCATCTTTCTAAAGCACTAATTCATAGTAATGATCCTATGGAAGAGCAGCTATAACCATTCTTAATTTAAGATGCTTATATGTATCTTATCTCTCAACAAATTAAATATTTCTTTTATCATCTTTACTACAAGCATGAATATTTTTTCTGCATTTTACTTCTGGCCTCAACATAGACTATAAGACTTGAAAGTAACCTGACTTTATCAGTAACACTACCAAGTTTTTTCCTAACCATTCATTTTATAACAGGTGTCCAGCATTTACTAGAAGTCCTTTCCCCCCCCACTTTTTTCATTTTTGTATAAGCCCAAGGGACTGCACTACAGTAGTTGACAAGATTCAGCAATAATGCAGGTTACATGCACAGTCAGCAAAAGAGGCTGCTTACATCAGAGCTCCCTCTCCCTAGAGCTCTTTTGCCTCTTGTTCTTCCCCACCACCACATTATTTCCATTTTTTCTGCAAGTTAGCTGAGGACTCAGTGGTCAAGCACTTGATATTCTGAAGAGGGTGCAAGCAATACACATTAGAGTGATGTGCATATTTTTATTTTTTCTTAGCTGCTGGTAAGTAATCTAGAACCAGCAATAACCAGCATCCAGGTGTTCTGCCACCTTTTCAGCCTCACTTCCAGTACTACCCAAGAAGGCCAGAAACAAGTAGCCATATCTACATTCTGGTGTCTGAAATAGTTTCAAGTAAGCTTTAAATACATAAGAATTTGTAGGCTAATGATAAATCATTCTAGCATCAAAGCACACAAAAACAGGGATCACTAAGTGAAAGGTGAAAATGTAATTTGGGGAATGTTTTTTTCTGGTTTGGGGGAAGGTGAGGTGTTTTGTTTTGTTTAGTGATCCAACAATTTTCAAAGCATTGCAGAACTCATTACAGATAGCGCAGGTCCCAAGAAAAGAGCTGCCAGCAATTCTACCAAGCTATAAGGAGTTGGAGCATTTTGGTATCTACCATCTCCCTCTTCTGGAATCATTTAGAGACTTCTGATCATTTAGAGACTAAGAACATCACTACTAAGCTGTCAGCTTTGCTTTGGGAAATGCTAATTTTCTCAAATGGGAAAAGGGACATTTGATTTACATTTCAAATCTAAAGTTTAGATACAAAGAGCTGAGAGTACTGATTCAACCATTATTTCCTATTTTTAATTAAAGCTTTGACTTTTATGAAAACATGGTCATGTCAATACTACAGACAGTCCTGAAGCACACAAATCCATCCTCACTGTATTTGGATCCACAAGTTTTTCTCAAGCATTCTGTGTGGCCTCGGAACACAAATGAGATAGAGGAACAGCTTCATATTATTCTAAGACACAAATATATTCATGACCACATATCCACATGTAGCTGAAATCTGGTTGAGATTTCAAATACATACAAAGGAAGCTGCAGTCCTATATGGTCAATGTATAACTGAATGCAAACTAAACACTTTCCATTGTACTGAACTGTGATGTGTATGCACACTTCTATAAACACTTTTCCTCATTCTCTCCACTCTTACGATGACTCTACTGTTCAACAGCCTTTTTAGACAGCTTAATCTCAGAGCCAGTTGAAATACTCTCCTTCTCTAAGCTTCTAGGAAACAGCTCAAATTACTAGAACCTGACAGGTGTGACAGACCCCTCTACATTGATGGGACGCACACAGCCCCTCTCAAAAAAAAAGTTTATTTTTTAACCCCAGCTTAGTCATCAGTGTTACATCAATGGGAAGCATAACAACCACCCAAAAAGTAACAAAAGCATTTTTCTTTAATATATAGTGCAGACTTGAGCCAATTCAATCATAATGAGATGGACAAAGAGCATTTCTTATATTTTATGGGTTTTTTTAGTAACAAAGCAATCAAAATACCTCTGATAGAACCATGGGTTCTGTTAGACTGGCTGCCACTTAGACAAAGTGAAGAGACACGAAAAGCACAAGCTCTCTGCGTAACCCAGGACTGTTCTTTGAGAATTTGAAATAGAAATATCAATCAAGCATACCGAAGTTGATCAAACATACTAATCTGCAGAAAATCTACATTTTTTTATTTCAGAAACATTATTTGTAGAAATTAAAAATATTTACTGAATATAAAGAACCGGTAATTAAAGTCAGAAGAATAGGACAAGATACGGTATATGATTATAGAAAACTCTTAAAAGTTCTCAAGCCTTTTTAATATATGGAAAGTAGCCTGTGTACCTACACTTAGCTGTGTTTCTAGCTCAGTCTGTTGTCCACTTGCTTCAGATTCTGCTGAAGACTGTAGAAAATAATCCTCTGCTTGGAAACTTGCATTTCCTTTCTGAGAGACCTCTGCTGTTAAGATTTAAAAGAGGAAACAGGGAAAAGGAAAACTATAGTACCTTTATATAACAATTAACCATTCTAATTATGATCTCACTGATCTCAGGACAAATAAAAAAAAATAAAAATCTTTCTGCTAGTTTTCATGGGCAGTGTTCACAGAAGTCACTGTTGAACAAGCACTCTGCAGTACAACTTTGTACAAATGTCAGAAAACAAAACAAAGCATCCATACCTGCAATTTTGAGCTTTTCCCTTTGCAATACAGTGGTAATAGGTGTTCTCTGGAACCAATGTCCTGCTCCCTCCACTTCCCACAAAAGGTCATGATCCTCAGGGTACTTCTCAAAATAGCGCTTACAAGCTGAATAAACATAAGAAAAACCACTACTATATATACTATATACTTGTCTGTACCTCAGTTTTTAAAGTTTATCTGAAATCAAAGTCATTTGTAATCTTCTATCATGCACATAAACCACCACAGAAAGAACTGTTCAACAAAGCAGTTCAGTCTGAAATAAATATAATATTGCTTTACCCTACCTAGTAATCCTTCTCAATAAATCCTTTCTTCAGGTTTACGCACTTTCCATTATTATCTTAAGTTGCAAAGATAGATGGGATTTTATTTTTCTTCTTCTCTAAGCACCCACTTCGGAGATTTACAGCTTCACTGGTCACTGTCCCTGCCAATCACAAGACCCAACCAGAATGGAAGGGCTCTTCAACAGAGGATGTAGCCTGCAGCAACAAAGGGCATGGACTCCGCCAGGTGGTGAAGCGAAGACGTTTAATGTTTCATTTTTACAGCATATATAGTTTCTCTCTTTTGATCACGCGCTGTACTCTCTACACAGATAGGCTGTGGGAGCCTGTCCACGCGCCATTATGAGCAATACAATTGGCTACATATAAGTTTTCACGCGCCCAGGCCAATTAGTTGTTATTATTTGTTTCGATACACTGTTATCTGCTTTTCTGCCTTGTTATCTGTCCTCGCACTGCCTTGCTAGATTTCATACCACACAAATAATACCATATAAAGACATTGTTTTACTGTTCTCAAGGCTTCCTTCCCATCAGTGCAAGAACATCTGCCAAGCTCTCGCTCAGCAGCGCATCTCCACAATTCCTCACTCCCCACAGTAGTCAAGCGATTTTTGTCACCTCATGTTATTATAGGCACCTGTGAAAAGCACTCTTTGGAAACATGAACATGTTGCCATTGCATGGTTTATCATCCACTTGCTTTTGGAATATTTTCTTTACTGTCCCTCCACTTCTTTCCTCTCAATACACATACTAAACATCCAGGTGGAGAGGGATATTTTGACATTATTCTGTAGTAGCTACCAGCAAAACTACTGCTTTTCACCCGATTCACTACTGATGCATAATCTCATTGGACAAGATCTCTGCTGTATCATTCCTTAGCCAGGGAAATGGATTAGTCATTAAATTCTGCTCAAGACAGTTTTCTGGTTGAAACCTAACAAACCAGGTCTAGACAGATCCAACACCAGACAGTGGTACTTGGAAAAGCAGAAAATTTCCAGTGCATAAGTAAGAAGGCCAGATGAAAATGTTAATAGAAGGAAGCCTGACAGGTAGCCCAAGAGTAGGCCTTAAGAAACTGGACAAAGGAAACACTTCTTGCCTGAACACAGCCCCAAGCAACATCGTTTCCAAAATGTGCGTCATTTCCTAGCTGACATAACCTTCTTGGGTTGTTAATGGAAGAACCATAAGTGCTTTCCTTGTACATTAGAACTGTGCTTTCATATATCCAAGTTAAAACATAGCCTAGTATGTCCACTTGACCAGAAGTTCTGAAAAAGTATGAATTAAATGACCTTGTGAAGCTTAGGATTGAGCAAGAAAAAGTTGCTACAAAGAAGATATATGTTAGGAGATCATACACAAAAACACCTCAGCCCACTCTGGAGGCTGGGGGGAAGGAAATATAGCAGTAAACTGCACAGTAGCAGAAAGCCAACAGAGATCCAATAATCTAACCTCACACAGAGGATTAAAATCTAATCAAGAAATACTTCATCATCTTCAACAAATCAGGATTTTTAACCTTCACTGAAGAGTAGGACATTTAATACAAAACCTGAGGATGCAGCCACAAAAACATGGAGCTTGAACAACAGCACTCATTTCGACATGTAAAGAAAGCACAAAGAAGATCAGAAGAATAAAACAAAAAGCTTGCCTATGTAGATGAAGGATGACAGTGGGTATCGTAGGCCAAGAGTGTCTTCTGCAAAGGAATCCACAAAGTCTTCCAACATGATTAGCCCAAAATCTTTCCCACGATATTTCTTTCTTACAAACATTGTGTCTAGTACTGGCAGCTGATAACTCTGAGTAAGATAAGAGCTACAAATGCTTCCTGAAATAATAGGGAAGGGGGAATCCATCAGTACTTCAGCATTGACATGTTGCTGTGTGGATT
>QJSC01016466.1:14706-100665 GCA_003697955.1 Calidris pygmaea
GCGTCGCCGTCGGCGGGGTGGCGCGCGGCGTCGAGCTACGTGTCGGTGGACGCGGAGAGCGGTCGGGTGTGGGCGCTGCAGCCGCTGGACTACGAGGAGGTGCAGGTGCTGCAGTTCGAGGTGCGTGCGGTGGACGCGGGGGATCCGCCGCTGAGCGGCAACGCCACGGTGCAGGTGTTCGTGGTGGACGAGAACGACAACGCGCCGGCGCTGCTGCCGTCGTCGGTGGGCGGTGGGTGGGGCGGTTCGTCGTCGGAGGCGTCGCCGGTGGAGGCGGTGGTGGCGGGGTCGCTGTGGGCGTGGGCGTCGTGGGGCGCGCCGGCGGGTCAGGTGGTGGCGAAGATCCGTGCGGTGGACGCGGACTCGGGCTACAACGCGTGGCTGCGGTACGAGTTGTGGGAGCCGCGTGGGAAGGGCCCGTTCCGCGTGGGTCTGTACAGCGGCGAGGTGACGACGTCGCGGGCGCTGGAGGAGGCGGACGGTCCGCGTCAGAGGCTGGTGATCGTGGTGCGGGACCACGGGGAGCCGTCGCTCTCGGCCACGGCCACGCTGAGCGTGTCGCTGGTGGAAGGCGGCGAGGCAGCAGCGGCGGCGGCGGCGTCGGGGGGCTCTTCGTCGTCGTCGGGTCTGCGTCCGTGGTCGGGGTCGGAGGGCGTGTCGTCGTCAGGAGCGTCGGCGACGAACGTGTGGCTGGTGGTGGCGATCTGCGCGGTGTCGAGCGTGTTCCTGCTGGCGGTGGTGCTGTACGGGGCGTCGCGGTGGGCGCCGCGGGCGGCCGTGCTGTCGGGTGCCGGTCCGGCGACGCTGGTGTGCGCCAGCGAAGTGGGGAGCTGGTCGTACTCGCAGCGCCAGAGCCGGAGCCTGTGCGTGGCGGAGGGCGCGGGCAAGAGCGACCTGATGGTTTTCAGCCCCAACTTCCCGCCGCCGCCCGGCCCCGCGGTAGCAAACGGTTCTCTCGGGAAGGGTCCGTCTCTCTCCCCTCTTGCTTCAGGTGTGGTAAGTGTATTCGCAAATATTTCCCCCCCCCCCCCCTTTTCGGTAGTTTTGTGTACCTTCCACTTTTCATGGATTACCTGTGTACTAAACGCATTTTCTGTGGTAATAATTCTACAGTGCGAGTCCTAGCCTTGTATTGCTTTTGAATGCAGTCGCAATGATCCTCGTTAGACATGAGTGTTCGCCTTTGGAAATTTCTTTGTTCGACTACTTTAATGTCTTCAGAAAAAATCTGTATTTCCTTTCGCTTGTCGGTCACTAGGAGTTTGGTGGCCCCGTCAGGTTGAACATAGTTGGCATGTTAATTGTCTTTGAAACTAGGTGTTGTTACGCTTGGTTTGATAAATGTGTTCAGGTGCGCTAAGGCTCCGTCGGGTTTTTACTGATTCAGAAGCTCACTACTCGATGAGTTACGCAGATCTTGAGGAGCTGAAGTTCGTGAAGTGTAGGTTATAGGATTCAATGAGAGGAAGAAACGTTGGTGGAGGTCGTGAGTACCGTTCTGACTCTGGAAGTGCGCTGAAAAGGTGGGAGAAATTGGAGTGAGTCACAAGATACTTTATGAAAAAGTGGAGAGCTGCTTGAGCAAGGGGGTGCTCCCTTTTCTCGCTTCGCCTCTCCCCAAAACCTGATCCCGCTCTCTTCGTAGTGTTGTGCCTTCTGTGCTATCCTCTCCACCCCGCAAACGTGCTGCGGTTAGTTGAACCGAAAATTAAGTTGATGGCGTTCAAGAGAGGGAAGAAGAGTTTCTATATGCAATTTTGTGTAGTCTAGATACGGTAGGTTGAAAACCTTTGGTTCTCCCAGCAGTAGAGCAGAAGAAGCAGGGAAACACAAATTAGGCTGGAAAGAAGTTTTCGATACTCTTTTCAACATTGATTTTCCTGCCTGTAGTGCGATTGCTTAATTACCGTGTCAGTTTAACACCATTATCGGAGCAGTTGGTCCTGGCCATGCACTAATGGCACTGAATTTACTCAGTTCGCCTCGAGACGAGCTCCAAAGCACTCTGAGATGAGGTATTAGGATCATGATTTTGATCATTAGGATCGTGTTTAGTGTTTCTTGTCCTATGTTAGAAGATGGATGCAGCTTCTACAAGAAAAATCGAAGATCTCTTACATCTGATATTTATAGTGTAAAACTGAAATCTGTAGGACTGCCGGGGTAACAAGAACAAGCAGTACATTTATATCATTCTTTTTCATGTTCCGTGGTCAATTCGCCAGAGACACATGTTTGGATAACTGCCATTGTTTTGTGGCAAAGTGATATCTGTAACGCCATCTATTTCTTTTCAGAACTTGCGTTTTGTTGGGTTTTCTGCTAGTGTTTTACACGAAGGACGTGGAGTAAAAAAAAAAAAAAAATCGCAGGTCGTTTGTTCCAAGTTGACAAGAATTGACGAGGGGTACCGAAATACAGTAAAGAAAGCTGAAAACTTCAAGTCCGTCTTGAGAAAAATCGTAGGAGTATATTTTCTCCCTCTGATCCATAGAAAAATGTGAGCGTGTCCCACAAATTTCTCTTTCCTTCCTCTATCTATATTAGATCCCTTAGTAAGAGCTTTAAGTTTGAGTTCTTTGTGTATTTGATGGGGATTGTGTTTCTAGTTTCCTTTGATCATGTCTGATGTGCCTAAGGGGAGTGCGTCATTACCTCTTAAGTATGTGTGAACTGCCTTCACTTGTGTGTAGCAAAGTTTATCCCAAAAGCTGTAGAGCTGTCACTTTCCTTAATTCACATGGATGTGACAGAAGGGAGGAACAGCAAATCGGAAGAATCTTCTGGTTAGGTTTATAAGAAGGTTGAACTAATTCTGTAGAAGAGGATGGAAAACTCGGCAGTTCCGCACAGGTGTAGGAAGCAAATCCTTTCCTTGGGCTGTGAAACCGTACGGTTTCTCTTGATTTCTCTGACTGCAGTAAAGATCTGACCGAGATTTGTTATGGACGTGCACTGGCAGGACGTATTTCAGTATATATTTTAGAAACACAAAGCAATCTTAATGTCGTGGATGGTCTTACTTAGCAGCATACTCTGGGAAGGAATCGTTAACACAAGGCGCTAGAATATCCAGATATAGCCTTGAGAAAAAGATAACAATTTCGCGCGGGGCTGTCAGTCGCTGCAAGCCCAGTCTCTCATTCCCGTCTCATGTTGTTTTGGAGAATGATGCTAACAGCAATGTTATCAGGCACAATGCAATCGGGCAGCCGGGTACGCTGTAGAGCGCTTCCGCGGGCTGTTCCGGGAGCGGAAGGGGCGGAGAGCGGCGGAGGAGCCGCGGCTGCAGCGCCAGCACCACCGCGGTGGCCGGCGGCTGCTTTGCAGCCTCAGAAGTAGAGATTTTACAGGCAGGGAGATGCCCGGCACAGCTGCCGGAGTTGTTGCGAGAGACGCCGGGTGCTCGACTCGGAGCTGCTCTGCCGCACGATTGGGACTGTTCCCCCGTACCCGCCGTTGCTGTTGTCCCTCCGGCATCTTCCGCTAAGCCCAGCGATGAGGGGGTACCGATTTATTGGGGGTAAATAGTCCAATCTTCGCCCTCGCGTTCTAGAAGGGAGTTCTGGTGGGCGATATAGCGAGTAGCCCGTTGTGAGTCCGTATTTCTGTCGCTTGCTGTGGGCAACGAGGATTTTCGTGGGATTCGCTGAAATCTAGAAATCCTCTGCGTACGAGATTGTTCTCCCGCCTTCTTGTAGTCATCTCAGCTCCCGCTGTCCGCACGTAGCAGCTGCGAGCTCCCGTGGCTTGTTGAAGGGTAACCTGTCATAGCTGCCCGCTCTGCCAGCAGGCATAACCTGCCTCCGCGGAGCCGGGGGGGTCGGAGCTGCGGGAACAACAGCGGAGCAGCCCGGCTCTGCGGCCAACAGCAGAGCTGCTCTGCCCGCCCCTTTCGCCGTGGGAGGCGCGGGGCTGAGACGGAGACCGCGGAGAGGGGAGCAACCACGGGGGACAGCGGGGGCTGTCCGCCACCCTGGGTCCCGAACGGGACCCCGGTGTTTCAGGTCGCTGGGGGCACCACCGTCCTTGCGCTCTTCCTTTCCCGGAGGAGCCCACATGCGAAAGGCGACAGGGGTGTCCCTGCACCTCCGTCGGTGGCTCTGCACTGGCGGTTTGGGCTCCGTCCGAGGAGGAGCTCCGGTCTTCCTCAGTCCGTAGGCAAACCCTATTTACTGTCGGGCTCCCGTCCGCGTACGAGCTTTTCACGTGCTCCTTTCCGGGTGAAGATGAGGTTTGGCGCTGCCGGTCGGTGTGGAGACAGATGCCGGCACGGAGAGCTCATCGGTTCCTCTCGGAGGAGAAACCGCAGGGCTGTCGATCCATCTGCTTCCCCGAATTGATTCAGTCCCTTCTGCTGTCTCCCGCTGGAGCGCCGTGTTCTAATTCAGCACCAGCGGGACCCCTCGGTTCTGGTGGGCGCCCCTGGGATTTTCCCAAGCCTCAGTACCGAGCGGGAGATGTCTTACAAACCTCCGCCGAAGGCGCCACACCGCGGAAACAGCGCCTTAAAATCATCGCTGACGGAGATAATGATGTTCAAACACGAGTGGCCATTCGTGTGGTGCAGCCACGTGTTCCACAGCCCCGAGGTAACCCGGTTTTACTACTCACCTTTCTATTTTTCTCTTTGCTCGCTTAGCAATTTCCTCTTATCGCTACCATTGTTGTGAGCACGATGCACGCGGCTCGACTAATGACGTCGTATTGCCTGAAAAGGGGGTGATTGGCTGAGAATAGAAGACGGGGCGGGAGAAAGAGTACAAGGGATGCTCGGGGCTCTGAGACGGTGTAAATGCAGCACTGCATCCGTCTGTAGGGCGAAGGGACGTGGAGGAAGCGCTCTGTGAGCACTGTCGGGGAGCGGGAGATGATGAGAGGGGTTGTGCAGCGCTGGGTGAGACCGCGGACATCCCGGACCATGCTCTTGGGATCGCAAAAAGTTGAATACCTCGGCGAGTCGTGTCAAAAACCGACTTTAAGAATCGGTTAACCCGACGAATGAAATAGGAAACGGTTCGGAGATGGCAGATTGAAGGCACACGTGAGATCAAAGACGAAGGATTTTAAACGGTGGTTACATTATCTGTGATACTAAAAGAAGTGTGTTATTCAACACCATTAAATTAAATAATTAAACACCATTAAAGGTGTTTAATGTGTGAATAACGTAATTAGGGTAAGTGACTTGAGACGGAGAGGAGACCTTTGAGAATGGAGACCTTGAAAAGAGGGATTAGGTGTAAGGGTGGCCAAACAAGAGTGAGAGTGTAAAGACACTCTTGAGCCCCGGGGCAGCTGGATGTGGGAGATGGAGCACCAACAGACAGGGGGGAAGAGGCCTGGGACTCTGCTGAGCAGAGCAGTGCCTTCACACACAGGGCAAGGCTGGATTCTGCCCCCAGGGCACAACAGTGTTACTCTCTTCACGGCAGGAGTGGCTGTGGTGTAACTGGCTCTAGATATTTAATGTTACTAAGCACTGGATTTTGGCCGTGACCCAGAGCTGTCTGCCTGAGTGGTGCATGGACCCTCATCCGGGCTGGACCGGGAAGGTAGTGCGGCAGGAGTAGGGAGTAGCTGGGTATTGAGATGCTGCTGGCAACACGCATGTCCCAGTAAGCGAAGCTGCCTGACTGCTGGAGACGTCACTGTCCACTGCAGAGAGTGGAAAAGGATAATAGGGCAAGGGATGCCAAACTCCCGAAGCAGACTTGTAAGGTTTAAAAATCTTGCTAAAAAGAGAGAATCAAAAGCAGGTTCCTTTAGAGCCCTGTAATCAAGCACTAGGCAAAGCTACAAAATTAAAGAGATATAGCAGAAAGCTAAAAAAGTTATTTCAGATGATAAACGAGTGAATTAAAGACAAAATCAAGGTTGGCTGCCAGATACTTCTCAAAATCTTCATCTTCGAAAGAGGCAAATGTACAATTACTTTGACTGATTTTGGCCATTGCTCTTTAATCAATTTCTTCTGGCACTGCTGGTATTTCAGGCTCTGGTATGCATAACCATAGCTTATTATTCCAATCTTAAGAGTTAAAGAAAATCTGCCTTTGAGTGGATTTCTCTGTTCAACAGCAGGATCTTGGACCCAAAATTCCTGGGTTTCTTCGTTGCAAGTGAGTAGAGTCTCTGTGTTTTACCTGTGCATGCACCTGGGACACCAACACCCGTCTGCCCTTGCCTTCCCAGGTGAATGAATTTATTTTTGCCGCAGGCCAATGGTAAGGGAAATTCATCAGTATTTCGTGTGACTTTAACAGCTGTTATTGCATTGGGTCAGGGTGTTTATAATGACTGTGGCTCCAATACAGAGCAGTAAAACCAACGACTTTTGCATATATGGAAGATGACATGTCTTGGTAGAAGAAGAGTCTAGGGGTTTTATATGACTGTGGCTCAATACAGAGCAGTAAAACCAACGACTTTTGCATATATGGAAGATGACATGTCTTGGTAGAAGAAGAGTCTAGGGGAAATTTGGGGTGGAAGAGTCTGGGTGGTAATTTTATGGTGACTAGGTGGAAATGGGGGATTTCTGCAGTTGACAATCAGGAAAAAAGAAAAGCCAAGGTAAAAAGTGTATGAAAAATACTTATGTTGTATACTGTGTGCAATAGTCCATTGAATAAATTTACATAGTGTGTGAAAGTGCAACATATTCAGGTACTGCCAGGGGCACCTGAAGCTCAAAAAATCATAATATCTGCAGATACTTTTGCTGGGGTTGACCGAGGTTTGATCTGGTTCAAGGTTTTGCTGAGTTTTGAGGCTGTAAGCAGATGTATCGATTTTTTTCCTTTTTTTTTTTAATTTTTTTAAAATTTTATTTAATGTACAGCTTTCGGCTGTGCTCCCGATTTTCGCCTATTTCGAAAGGTGCTGATACTATGTGTCATTGAAATGTTCTTTCTCACTTGCCCGGAAAAATCTCAGCTACCTAAAGAAACACAGCAAATGCAAGAGGGTTAAGATTTGTCCTTGCCCTTGCCCATATTTATAGCCTCTTGCTTTTGATCGATCACTATCTCATGGTAATAAGCTTTCACAGAAGGAAGCTGGAAATCGAGGAGACTGGAGTGGTTGTCAGGGCTTGAGGCCCATCTGTGTAAATTGCTACCGAAGGTCATTCCAGGAAGGTTTTCCAGGAAGGTATTTTGGAATCCTTTCTGCCCTCTCCCACCTGCTTAAGAGGGCAGTCGTAACTGTGCCCTCGGTGCAGAAAGTCGGGGGAGCAGAGAGCTTTGATATTTTTTTCAGTCGTGGTTTGCTATCTCTGTGTGATATGAGCTCGTCTCTCCCTATAGTTCCTGGGCATCTCCTAAATGCAAGACTTCTCTGGCGCCGATATTTACTTTTTTACAAGTAATTCGACTGCTGCAGTCTGCCACTTTCCTCCGCCCACCCGAGCCACCCCCATCCTGCTTTGGCGGGCTGGACTGGGAGCTCGTCTGTGCCTGCGGGTAATCTGACTCGGGGCTGTCAGAGGAGAGACCCTTCTTCTCTCCAATATAATCCTTGTTAATTTACCCTGTCTAGAAGGCGAAGCAGGAAAGACGCTTTTTTTTTTTTTTTTTTTTTTCTCCTTTAAGTTTAACGGTGTACAGCGTACTGCCTCCTTTAATTGTGCTCTTAAAACCCCTCTGGGAAATGTTGTGCTCAGCTGGAGCCTGCCTGTACTGTGCTGACCCATGTTTAACCGATGCCTGTCACTTTTCATACGCGTTTCTCTTCCACCGCGGTGCTCTGACAGCGTACGGCAGCGCATCCTCTCGCTGTCTCTCCTGGGCAGGGAGCGGGGGGAGGAAGGAAAGGAAAGCGGGGGGGTCTGCTCTGCATCTCTTCTTCACGGAGGCACATCCACGCCGTGGACTCGGGAGCACGGCGCTCCCCCCCGGATCTCCGTTGGGGCGTTAAAAAAAGAAAAGAAAAAAAAACAAAAGCGGGGGGGGAAGGGAGGACAAAAGGCGGGGGGAGCGCAGCCCCCTCCCCCGGCGGCGCAGCTGTCGCCGCGGCCTCTGGGTGGCGCCACCGCCGCCGCGCGTGTAAGAGACGCGCGGGGTCCCGCCGCGCCGGTCACAGCGAACGGCGGCGGGCGCAGAGCAGCCGAGCTGCCGCCTCTTCCCCGCACGGCAGCCGGCGGCGGGACGGGGGGGAAGCCGCCGCGGAGCAGGGGCGCCTGCAGCGAACTTCCCTCCTTGCCGCCGGTGCGCCCCGGTGCCCGCTCGCTTCGCGCTGAGAACTTCGGGGGGGTTTACTGAAATTCTGGATTATGTTCCTGCTGAGCCGGTCTGCGGGAAGCTGAGCCAGGGGAGGAAGAATGCGGGTCTATTTAATGGTCTTCTGCCTTATTTGCTGCACCGCGAACGGGCAAGTAGTGTATTCCATCGCCGAGGAAACAGAGCGTGGAGTGTCTGTTGGGAACATAGCGAAGGATTTAGGAATAGATGCAGCTACACTTTCAGCTCGGAAATTTCGCATGATCACCGGTTCAAGTAAGCAATATTTTAATATAAATGCAAGCACGGGGGCTTTGACTATTAACGAGCCCATAGACAGAGAGCAGCTTTGTGAATTAAAGTCTGCCTGTCTTCTGAATTATGAACTCGTTTTAGAAAACCCTCTAGAGCTTTATAGGATGGAATTTAAAGTCTTGGACATAAATGACAATTCCCCCAGCTTTCCTTTAAGTGAATATCATATAAACGTGCCTGAGTTCCTGTCACCCGGGGCACGGTTTACACTCCCCAATGCCCGAGATCTTGATGAAGGTACCAACAGTGTCCAGAACTATACTCTGAGCCCTGATGAACATTTCCATTTGGAAATGCAGACACGCGGGGATGGGAGTAAATATCCTGAATTGGTGCTGAAGAAAGCCTTAGACAGGGAGCAGCAAGCCACTCACAGACTTGTCCTTACAGCCAAAGATGGTGGGGATCCTCCAAAGTCCAGTGATGTCCCAGTCATTGTGACTGTGCTGGATACCAATGACAATGCACCAGAATTTGAGCACTCAGTCTACAGGGCGAGTATCTTGGAAAACTCCCCCAGTGGCACTTTGGTAGTGCAAGTGCATGCCACGGACTTGGATGAAGGTCCAAATGGAGAGGTCAGGTATTCATTTAGCAATACTACTTCTGCTGATCTACAGCGAATGTTCTCAATTCATCCGCACACTGGGGAGGTGACAGTCAATGGCGTTTTAGCTGTTCAGAGACCTCTCCTCGAGATGCTTATTGAGGCAAGGGACAACGGGGCATTTGGTATGTCTAGCACAGCTAAGCTTCTGGTGGAAATCACTGATGTGAACAATAATGGCCCAGAGATAACAATTACATCCCTTTCCAGTCCCATTCCTGAGGATGCTGTTCCTGGCACAGTAATAGCTCTGCTGAGTGTTACAGATAAGGACCCTGGGGAGAATGGAAAAGTAACTTGCAAGATTCCTGGCAACCTTCCTTTCCAGTTGAAGCCTTCCCTTGAAAGCTACTACAGCCTTATCACCAGTGGGCTTCTGGACCGAGAGTTGATCAGTGGGTACAACATCACCATTACTGCCACAGACTTGGGCTCTCCACCCATCACCACTCAGACGACCCTTTGGGTGCAGATTTCTGACGTGAATGATAACCCTCCTGTCTTCAGTAATGACACATTTGATGTATTTGTGGAGGAGAACAATCCACTTGGTGCTTTTCTCTACCAGGTCTCAGCATCTGACCCTGATATGGGGGAGAATGGGCGGATCTCATACATGCTTAGGAATTCCACAGTTGCAGGCAGTGCTCTGGCTAGCCTTTTGTCTGTGAGCTTGGCCAATGGGAGCATCTATGCAAAACGTGCCTTTGACTTTGAGCAGCTTAGGAGCTTCCATTTCCAAGTGGAAGCCAAGGACAACGGGTCACCAGCCTTGAGTGCTGCTGTAACTGTGAATGTTTACATCTCAGACCAGAATGACAATGCCCCAGCCATCCTGTACCCCACCAGCCAGAATGGTTCAATAGCTGTGGAAGTTGTGCCCCGCTTGGCTGATGAGGATTACCTGGTGACCAAAATAGTGGCGGATGATGAAGACAATGCGGAGAATGCCTGGCTCTCCTATCACCTTGCCCATTCCTCTGACTCCACCCTGTTCCGTTTGGCACCGCACTCTGGTGAGCTGCGTACCACACGCTCCATGCGCTCCACTGACTTCCTCAAGCACAAGGTGGTCGTGGTGGTGCAGGACCATGGAGATCCGCCGCTCTCCTCTACTGTGACAGTGGGCATCCTGCTAGCTGACACCTTGCCCCAGGCACTGCCAGACTTTGATGACAGTGGGGAGCCACCATCACTGCTCAATGCTACAAACATCTACTTGATTGTTTCCCTTGCCTGTGTCTCTTTTATTTTTGCGGTGTTCCTTCTCTTTCTTGCCATTGTGCGGCTCTGCCACTGCCGAACTTGCTGCTGCTGCAGCTGCTGCTGCCCAGCTGATGAGTATGAAAAGTATTGCTATAGCGTGCACATGCTTCCCAGCTCCCACCTCCCACCAGACATGCTGGAGGTCACTGGTGTGGGTAAACTGACTCATACCTACTTGTACAGGGCATCTGTGGGTCTTGGGCCTAGTAACAGCAGCACCCCAAATGGTGATGCTGGGAACATTCCCAGTGGCTCAAGGTTACAAGTGTCAGGATCCTGCATCCAAGTGCAACAGGTCCAAAGCGATCGGTTGAGTGCTGTCCTTGTGGTAAGTACTTCTTCCTTTTACTTTTTTGCTTCCAGGCACATGGCCTTGTGTCTACACTGGGTTGCGTCTACACTGGGTTGCAGGAGAGCAGGTGTCATTTCCTGTCTCCTGGAGAAAACTTAAGTTCCTTTTATATCTTTCCTAAAGCCAAGACCTCTTTGGGTGAAATATGGTCATGAGATGACAAAAGCGTTTTTTTTCCCCCAAAACATTTAGGAGCTTCAGACATAAGTGAAGGTAAAGAAGATGTAAGTGAAAACTAAATATCATGCAAGCCAAGCCACTGTCTTCACACACCTAATAGGGGCATGATAAGGGTTCATGCAAGTTTCTAATCTACACTGTAATGATATTTCCCCAGCCCCTGTCTGTTCGTGCTCCTACCCCCAACTCCAGCCACCCTCCTCCCCACCCCCCCATCCTGAGACTTTTTCATTGAGGGATGAGTAGTTTGCTGAGCCAAGGTGCTGGTTTGCAGTGCTCAAGGTAAGACTGTGGTGGAATAGCAGGAATTCAATATTCATCATCTTTTTAGGAAATGTAATTTGTAATCCTCATCTCTCTTTCCAAGAAATCCATAGGGTTTGTGAATATAAAATAATTATCTTTTGAGCCTCTGACCAAGCTGGTTTCTTCTGAGTAGTGTGATGAGTGACTTTGCAGGACAAAATATCTTGCGTTGATCACAGTGTTGGGCTACAAGGTGGGACATGTCTGCAGGTCTGATCTGCTGGGTGTTGCTGTGTCACTTGTCCATGATTCAATTTTCTTCTAAGTAAAACAACACTGGCGTCTTTAAAAGGTGCTTTGAGTCACCTTTATATTTTTATGAAGTTTTGAGATGTTTTGCCTGCAGACTGTCAAATTTCCTTAGTATTCATAACACACCAACACTATTGGCTCTGTCCAGGCCAGTACTCTCTGGTAAAAGCCATTCCAGATGTTTCTAAGGCAAATGTAAGAATCCATGTTAGACTGACATGGTATAATCTGCTTCCTGCAGTTGCTTTTATCCTAATTTACAATCATTAGAAGTTGTCCTAAGTCTGTAGCCATTGTGTTTATTTTCATATTTGAAATCATTATTATACCTCTAAATATATGTAAATGGCCAACCCCTGATGTAAGGGTAGCTTCAGCAACTTCTTTGGATAATCAAATACTCATTCAGCTATATAACATTTCCTTTTATAACTCTTGCATTTCCAAATAGTGATTTTTAGTAAGTTTTCCCTTGTTCTAGAAGAGATTCCTGATTTGCTTTTAACTATGGAATTAGTTTATAATGCCTTCTCTTAATTATCTGTTGGAGAAGTGAAATTGATCTGTGGGTTGTAGGTTTTTTTTCCCCTCTCACTCTTTTCTGGACATCTTTTCCATGTAAATCTTACTGACAAGGAGAGATATTTTTTCAAGTATTTGTTATTTTATTTAGTTGTGATGATTTACCCAGTATCCTGTCAAAGTCACAATCAGTTTTAAGTTCAGTTCTCTGTAGTGGCAGAGGGTGGCACATGTCATCAGTCTCTCACTATGCAAAGAGGGGATTGGAATAAATCCTGCAAAATAAGAAATTATAGAGTCCGGGAAAAGAGCAGTGGCAATATGTAAAGAAGAACTTGTACTTGACACATTGGGGCACTTTGGGAATATCATTGATTATTTTGAGGATCTGAGAAAAAAGGCTGAGTTAGAACCTTTGTAACGGGAAGTTTAAAACCTTTTTTGGCAATCTCTTAACTCAGAAGATGTCTGCAAGAACAAGTGTCTTGGAGGTGTACCCTTGGAGGAGTTCATGATTGCAAAACTTCTATATAACAAAGGTGACATAAAAAAACCCTGGTGCAACTGATTTTCATGTTGCTATTGCACAAGATCTTGAAACTCAGTTTATCAACACTTTAATAGACTGAATAATAGTAAAAATTCAAAACTATCCCTGATCTCTGTAATGGGAGCAACCAAAACGTACCTCATTACATCTTGCTGCATTTCTGTCATTCAGATGAATTTTTAAACTTGAAATATGAGACATCTTTTTAGGAGCTTTCAATAGTAGGTAAAATAAATGCCAGGTGTCATCTTTGGCAATTTTATTTCCTTAGTTGCTAATACACAGAGATCGGTAACCATAGATGTGACCTACATAGAAAGTCCGAAGGCTTTGTATTAATTGAGTTGAGTATGGGAGCAGAAGCAGAGACAGTGAAAACTCATCTACCCTTAGAAACAGAAAGATGCCAGTTATTATTAATTTTGTGCTGATGATTACAGTGGCTAGTATACTGAAGAATCAGCTACATATTTATACGCACCTATATGTGTATGTATACAATTCATGTATTTGTTGCAAAATTTGCAAGTTATTAAAATGGCATTCATATTAAAATAATCAGGGATGGGCAGAAGCTGCAGTTTCTGTACATGTTTTAGATTCACCAAGACTTAAAATAAAGTATAATTATTTTAATGTTGCTTGGAAAATAGTTTCCAGTCACTGGAGATAGAAAAGAGAACTGTCACTCATTAATGAAAACTGTTCCTTAGTCCAAATCCCTGTGGACTTAAATATGATTTCTATGCAGAAAGATCACAGTCACTTTATTAGCAAGGAATATTTTTACTCATTTTATATTAAAATGAGAGGATTATAATTTTTCAGTGTTTACCAATAGAAATTTCAGTAAAAAAATAAAATTTCAGTTTGAGTGTAGACTAAATTTTGTCCTTAAGTGCTTTCAGACTGACTCATTTAGAGTTAAATGAATTAAACATAAGTGACCCTTTGAACTTCTGAGGAGGGACCATTGTATTGCTCCCTGAGAATACAAATGTAACAAAAAAAAAAGGCATGAAATATTTAGAAGGCACTGGGAGCAACTCCAGATTCAAGGCACTGGAAATTACTCCAAAATTGCAATTTCAGCAGAACTTAAGTATTCCTGATAGTTTTATTTTTTTTTTTAATTGAGGGGGGATATTACAGTATTTTGTATGTGGAAGAAAGAAAAAAATGTCTAGATACACCAAAAGCTAACCTAAATTTTGAAAACACATTTACCTTCTCCAGTTTCAGTTAACTACTTTGTTCTTGGTCATCTTTTGCTACTGAATTAAACGATAAGCTTGGACGATTTTTACATAAGCGGACACGTGAGACCCTTTTGTGTTTTTACATCTTCTATTTAGGTTAGAGTTAAAAATGGAACTATATATGGCCATAATAGCAGAATAGTAAACTGCAATTGTATCTCTCAGTATTTTGCTGTGTCCTTCTGCAATGTAGCATAAGTGACAGCTAAGTGAAAAGCATGTGACGCTGCTTCGCTACTGTGCTGTGTTAGAGACACAGGCACTAGTGGGTTTACTGAAATAAGCAGTAGTTCACTGAGTATTTCTGGGATCATGATATGGTCATGGATTGTTACAGTTCCTTTGTTTGCTGGTGTTGTTCATTGTGCTTGGCAAAAGCCCTGTAAGATATTTCTACATTAAGAGTGTAGTGACCTCTCTGTGATCTGACATTTAATATTTAGGTTACATCCAAAAATAGACACAAACCCAGCAATGGAGGCTCTTTCTTGCTAAACTGTAATAGGAGTGGAATCATTTTGCGCACTGTGGCATGCATTTCCAGTGACAAAAATGGATGCACTTACATTGAGACAGTGGCATGCAATCTAGGCTGAACTGCTGCAGGCTAAGCATCAATGACTTACACAAGTAAAGACCAGGCATGTGAGCAAGCCTTCCCTGCATCTAGTTCTGATGGGATCCCCCATAACATAGCTCAATATAAGTGTGAAGTACCTTCCCTTTTTTTCCCCTGTCTGTACTGATAACAACCTGCCCAGAACCACCAGTCTTATGCCTGAATTGTGAAAATTCAGTTATGTAGGCATATTTCTTGGCTACAGAAGTCACTCTTGGGGTCAGGCCAAGAAAATCCTAGAAAGAGAGATGATCAAAGAAAATTCAGCAAGGGAAATGGCTGTAGAGTTCTCTCTTTCTGACCACCCCAATTAAGTTTTGCAAAGCAGGATGCAGGTCCAATGTTCAACAAAATAACACTGTGGCTGGGAAAGGCTACAAATGCTTGGGCTGAAACTTTACTTGTTTGGTGTCTGCCTTGGAGTATTATTTTTAGAGGTAGTGAAAAGGAAGGTGACAGAAGGAGTAGCTTGAGACAAAGGGCTTGAGGGGATGTGGAGAGTAATGTGACTGTACTCGGAGATGCAGAAGACAAAGACAATGATGGGCAGGGAAGGATGAGATTGGATGGTGAACTGAGCTGAGGGAGGGTAGATGTGAGTAGTAATTCTTGTATGAAAGTGTCTACAATTTGGATCAGGTCCAGTCCTTTCCTATACCAACCACCATTTAATCGTAAAACTTCAAATTCAAAGATGTAAATTTTAATTGTAAAAATACTGATTCTAGTTGCAAAATTCACCATGTTGTGCCCATTATTTATATTGGAAAGTTATTCCTCTGAGGCTTTGAAACTCTTTTTTGACATCCTGTCAACAGTTATTTGCTGTGAATTTGTAGACATTTGTTCTTGTGCCAGGAATGTCCTTTTAGTATATGTAGTTCTTTACCTTCTTAGCGGCTTGCTTTCTTCATAGCTTACAGAACAACCACTTCTTTTCCTAGGTTTTGTTTGACTAAGCTAAACAAGTCAACTTCTTTCTAAGGTCACCTTTGCACTTGTCTGATCATGTCAATTCTCTTTGTCAGTTCTTCCTTTGTGGATATATATTTGTTGCAAATATGTGACCAGAATTATGTACAATATTTCAGACAAGGGCTGATAGGAATGTTTCAGACACAGTGATAGGAATACTGTCCAGGGGATAGAGAATGCATCACCTGATGTTGGGATGGCAGTTACCTTCTGCATAGTTGTAATACGTTGATTGATCAGTCATGTAAGTGATATTGAGAACTTTTTTGGGGGTAGAGGTGGATGGGGGAAGGTTGGTTTCCAAAATGGTTATTTCTTCTGCCTAACTTCATCCATCTAAATGCCTGATGTTTGTACCCTAGCCATCTGCTGAGAGCAACTTATCCTGTTCATCTTAAACAGAAGAATTTAGACATAATCTAGACATAGCACTGAGACTAGATGCACAACTTCTAAATGAGCGAAACTAGTTGATATAAATAGTACCTTATGGGAATCTGCACTTTGAGTTACTAGACATCATCCTTTTCTGTGACAGGTGTCAAGTTGTTCCTGCAGTGAATGATGCCATATCGTTGCCGTCTTCAATTATTGTTAGAACAGGCAAACTTCTTCTGCCATTGTTAAACTTTTCAGTGTATTGCTGTATTGAGAGTTTTACTGAAATCAAAATAGATGAGATTCATTTCAGTTTGTGTTTTCATTCAAGAGAAGTGAAAACCTTTCTAGAAAACAGTTGTATTTGATAAATCTATGAGAATTTTCCTTCCTTTTCAGTGTACTTTCATTTGTCATTTATTTCTTCCTCCAAATTTTTATCCAAACAGAAAGGCTAGAGGGCTTGTGGTCACAGAGGCTGGATTTTGTCACCCTAAATTGCTAGCACTGCAGTTGCTTTTCTCCAGTCTTATCATTCTGCTCCAGACTTGACAGGTTTATCTTAAAAAAACCCAACAAACCAAAAAAAACATCAAAAAAACCCAACAAAAAACCCAAACAAAAAATTCCAAAACCAAAACAAACCCTCCTCAATCCTGTGCTCTTATTTATCATTTCTTTTAGAAATCTGTGCTAAAATCATCTAGTGGACATTTGAGGCTGCTGAAGGATGCTGCATTTTACTTCTGCCTTGGTGATAGCATTTTCCATTCCTTCAGAGCAATTTGTCACATAGTCAACATCATGCTCAAGATATTGAAAATAGAGGAAAATATAGAGTGGGGTGATTGGTCCACATGTTTTGTACTATTGGCCTGTGCCTCCTCCGTATCCCCTTGGAGAGAGACTGCTGGGCTTTTAGTGTGGTCCAATATAACAGTACTCAGGCTTTGTAGTTTTGGGTTTGCTGTTAGCTTGTTTCAGTGTAGCAAAAGGAATTCTGCTAATCTTGCTGATGACTATTTGAAGTCACAATTAATCAAAAGAACAGCAACAGGTTCCAACAGCAGAACTGAAAAGGGAGGCAAACAGACACATGGGAGTTAGGATATTCAGTTGAGATTTGTAAGGCAAAGAAAAGGGACAACAGCTCAAAGATTTGACAGTATCAGAGACATTTGTAGAATAAAATCAAATTTGACAAATGTGGCAAGTGGAAAATAAATATCAGAGAAAGAAGATAGGTTAAAAAATGAAGAACAAGTTGGTACTCTCTAGTCTTTGAGCAGTCTCTCCAAGAAAAGTGAACACATTTTAGTTCTTTGTGTTCTTTCTTCTCCAAAGCAATGATTTTTATATTTTGATCTGTTATTTCTTCCATCTCCTCCTGCGCTTGTGCCAGCCTGATGGGTCTTGACACCTCATTCAGTGGCTTTTAATTTCATTCTTATTCTGCAAAAGCTGCCTTCTCGAAGTCAAACATCTTTGCATGATCAGTGTGCAAAATCAAAGTTTATGGTTTTCGTTTGTGAAACCTGAGGCTGTTGGTTCCAAAACGTGTGTGCTATTCCTCATCCTTTTTCAATTCCTTCGTAGGGGGCAGAAGCCAGGCAAGGAAGTTTTACAGCTGAAAGGGGTCTTCATCTTTTGAACTACATAGCTGTTTCCTATCTGTCTTGGGAATGTATTTTAGATAGCTGTTAGGCTCTACTTTCTAGTCAATAGTTATTTTGGTGATTGGCATAGTATCCTTATGGTTAAAGCAATTTTCATAGCATGGTATTAAATTCACAGGGTGGTGGTAAGACCTATAGCATTAAGACATGAAGATACTTCAAGATAATTCTCACTTCAGTCTTCTAACTTTGTGTGACTCCATGAATCTCAATAGAAGAGAAATATGGATCTACTCTAAGATAACTAAGGAATTGGAGCATCTTTCATATGAGGAAGGGCTGAGAGATCTGGGACTGTTTGGCCTAGAGAAGAGAAGGCTTGAGGCGGATCTTGTCAATGTATGGAAATATCTGAAGGGAGGGTGTAAATAAGACTGAGACAGGCTCTTTTTGGTGGTTCCCAGCAAGAGGAAAAGAGTAGGTTCTGTCTAAGCATAAGGATTTAAATATTTATCATTATTATTATTATTATTATTGTGAGAATGCTGAGCTCTGGCACAGATTTCCAGGGGAGGTTGTGGCATTTCCACCCTTGCAGATATCCAAAAGCCATCTGGACATGGTCCTGGACAGCCTGCTTTGCTTGGTTCTGCTTGAGCAGTGAGGTTAGACAAGATGACCTCCAAAGGTCCCTTCCAGCTTCAACCAGCCTGTGATTCTGTGTTGTCCTTAACAGAGGAGTGTGCTGGGTGTGCCCTACCTTACAGAGCTGTGTGATGATGACTGAGAAAAGGCGCTGGGATGTGGAGTATATCCTCTACTAGATTTCCTGGTGGATAAGATACTCTTGGGCAGTTCCTGGTGGTGACAGTGTTGCTGGCTGCAAACATGAGATATATGTTGCTTAAGTGTGGGCAAATGCTTGAGGAGTGCAGCAAGAAATTGAAGAGTGGTTTTTTGCTGGTGGTTTTTTTTTTTTGACTTAACAAGTTTAAGCCTTAGGTTTATCGTAACTGAGATAATAATAACTAAATTAGACAGGTCATTTCAAAGTTACAAGATTTAGAAAAACTGTTGGGTTTTGTGTTTGTACCTAGAACACCGACCAACTGTGCTGGTCTATAACAAGCGATGTTCCTAGACATTTATTGCTCAGTCAGAATTAGCACAGTGAGGACTGGGGGGGTTAATGTAACAAATTTTTTTAGCAACTTGGTACTCTGTGAGAAGATGATCTGTTCGCATGATCTGTGGTGCCAAGGAATTTCTATCTGAAACATCACACTCCATAGACTTTGATGAGAGTCAATTTTTGTTTGTATGTACTTTGGGGAATCTTTTTTTTGGACAGAACATATTTCTTTCGGTTGACTCAGTTTTCTTCTTTGTGGAATGCTAGTCTCATGGGGCATGGCCTGTATCAATTCTATTGTATATATATATATATTTATTTCTTCAAGTGAATGCTTCACTTGTTTGGCTTTTGCTGTTGTTGTAATTTTTTTTATTTGTTCTTGTGTGTGGGTTTTTTGTTTGTTTGGTCAGTTATGAACACCCTAGAGATAATCAAACTCTAAAGCTATTTATTTTCAATGTAGTATTGGTAGGAAGGAAATCTGGTAGAAAAAGAAAGTGATTTCTTCCTTCCAACCAGAGGAAATACAGTTGCTACCTTATCTCACCTCTTTTGGGCTGGCAAAGGAAAATCACCCTAGTGAATGACTTGTCTAATCTCAATTGCCAGCTGGAATACCTTCAAAGGGTTTTGAGTTGTTGGTTTAGGCGCTTTCATCTTTCTTTTAATATTATTATATATTTGCCCAGGGAATAGAATTAGTGAGTTCCTGTCTTCTCTTTTACAACATCACACTTCTCTGCAAGGCATTCAATCTCTTTAATGTATCTCACCTTATTTGAAAAACTACAAGAAAAATTAACCTGAGCTAATGCAGAACATGGAAAGATGCCAGTTTGATCATGGTCAGAACATATCTGCAGAATACAAATCCATGCTGAAAAAAGTTATCATTTTGGAGCTTTTCACCTGGTGAGGTCCTTTACTACTGCAATGTTATGTCTTGTGAAAAAGCTTTTCTTCATTCAAGCTGCTCAAAGAGGAGCCAGATGTTTTTGGATAAATCTGAATTGAACCATTGATCCCTAGAGCTGTAAGTCCCTGTTGTATAAATTAATAGTTCATCACCAGGTGGTTTTCTCTGTACTTTTCGTATTATTGTCTAGGATATGGGGCTAATATTCTTTAATGTAGGTAATTTAGGTTCTTGGAAAACTTGGAAAACAGCCAATATTGGAGTTAAACTTGATTGGGGAAAAAAAACCCCAACAAACAAAAAAACCAAACACTCTTCTCCCCCTGCGAAAACACACATACACACAAAAAACCACCCAAAAAAACAAAAATCACTGAAAAAAACCACGGAAAAATGGGAATTAACGGTAATTTTCTGCTACCTAATGGACATTGCATGATGGAAAGTGTCATGGGCGTAGTTATTAACTTCACTCATAAGAGACAAGTAGTGAAAATTTTATTAATATAAAACAGTGATCTAACAACTTTAATAGTGAATGTGACAGTGTTTTGCAAGATTTGATGGCAAGGGACACTTAGTTATTTACTGCACAGAGGCCAGGGTCAGACAGGCTGTCAGGGAGACCCTCCTGTTGAGTCACAAGGTTCAGAAAGGACCCCTTGGCTTTCTAAACTCCTTTTCAGAGAGGAGTCTGTGTGCAGGTGGGTCCAGTCCTAGTCCCAGACTTGGTCAACGGTTTATGTCTAAAGGATTATATATGTGCAATCCATCCTTTATATCACTTAGATCAGATTTCAAAGTTTAGCACGCTATTAGTCACTTACTGAGGATCTGTTGTGGCAAGGAATCTCCCAGCCTTGAGGAGTAAGCCTTAAGTGAGCATCCCCACTCAAGGGGAGGACCGGGTGTGCAGCTGCTGCCGTACAGGAGAGCTCAAAGGGCTCTTGGCTGTCCACTATTTATAAAGATAATTACCTATAGTCATATTTGCATGGGAACAAAATATCTAGGTCCCCACTCCAAGCAGTGTTTTGGCTGTGTTTCCAGCCATCCCCTAGAGTCCAGGTCCAACTCGTCACAGCTCCCACTGATGGTTATGACTTGAGCAGGAGCTGTATGTGAGTGTGGGTGTGTGAAATGGGGAGAGCACACCACTACAGAAAGAGATGACATGGTTACAAAGCTAGGCAAATTCTTGCTGGACATGAGGAAGAAATTCTTCCTTGTGAGAGTGATGCAACCCAGGACCCAGAGAGGTGTTGGAATCTCCGTCCTTGTAAGTACCCAAAGCTTGACTGGACAAAGATTCTGAGCAACCTAATCTACCTGTCAGGTTAGTCCTCCGTCCTTGTAAGTACTCAAAGCTTGACTGGACAAAGATTCTGAGCAACCTAATCTACCTGTCAGGTTAGTCCTCCTCCCTTGGAGTAGGAGGTTGAAGTAGAGACCTCCCAAGGTCCTTTCCACCCTAAATTTTTTCTGTGATTCTTTGAAATGCGGCAAAATGTAAGCATTTAAAAGTTGTTATAGTCTTTCCAAAAATGATGATTTATTCCATTTTCAAAACCTGTGCTGAGGTGTTTTTAGGAGTTCTGAAACTACTGTATATTTCCCAATAGATGCCCAAATCCCACTGTGAAAGATAAGAAAATCATGCCAAAATACTTGAATTCCTTCCCTGTCAAATGCACAGCTGGTGGCAACACCTGTCGTGGATCCTAATGCTGGGTTGTACCCAGCTGTCCACAGCTGCAACTACAGTGATGATCATACTCAAATAGCATAAGTGTAGGAAGCTCTGCTTTGTCACACAAGCATGAGATCAAAACCACACACACCAAGCTCTTGAGGAAAGTTTTGGCATCTACACCAGTCAAAATTCCTTTTGACTGCAGTCTTGAGGTCTCTTCTGAAAGAATCTTTTTTTTTTTTTTTTTTCCAATAGAATAGCTATTTTCTAGAAAGCTTTTATGCTAATGATTCAGCTCCCACAGGAAGCACAGATCTTACCTTTATCCTCAGCTACATATAACAGATATAATTGAAAATGTTTTAAGTTTCTTCTCTCTCTTTCCCCTTATAAAATAAGAGTTTCTTAGATAAAACAGCATTATAGAAATAATGAGCCTGGTGACAGAGTTGAAACAGCTGTTGGTCATGTATGTGCGCACGTGGTTCTAGGATAACTGGAAATAGGAGAGATGCTCCATGGTGTAGTATCCTCATTCAGTGGGAAAATGTGGAAATGGCTTTACTGGAGCTATTAGTCTGTGGTGTACTATATAAGAATCTGTAGCTCAAATCCTACTCTACCTTTCAGTTTCTGCTCTTTCTACTGTGAAATTCATAGGTTCTGTTAGTCTGTCTTTAACCTTTTGGTAACTTTGGCACCTAAGTGAAGTTGATGGAAAGGGATTATACACCATCATTGTAGTTTGGTTCACTGTTTGATAAAAGCAATGATGAATGTAATCAGGAAGTTGATTAAAGGAAATGTCAGTATGTCATGATATATACTGAATAATTTAATCTTCTACATATGGCCTGATTTGAAAAAATACATTATGCTTATGTTTTTTGCTTCTCCTCGATACATTTTGTGAACTGTTGAAAGTAGTGCTGAAGAGGCAGACAAATTAATGGGGTAGAGATGCCTGCCAGATTAGAAATACCGGTGAGATGAAAGAATAAAAGAGAAGTTTTTGCGTTTTCTTTTCTAGCGTTCTTAATTTAAGTATCATTCTGATTTATTGTAAAATTCAGTATACTGGAAATAATTATTACTACTTTGAAATTAACCTGTACCTACCTAGATCTATGCTTGCACTGTATTATTGATACCAGCTGAGGGCTATCTATCTGTGGTGGTAGCAATTGCACCAATCCTTCCAAACTGAAATCTGGTAAGGAGTTTTTAATTCCTTTTTCCTTCTACCAGATAGCAAGGAGGTTTTTGGAATAATTAATAAATGTCTCCTTTAAAATGTGAAATTATAAGGCCAGCCATAAAATTCCTTTGTAATGCCCTTTTGAATGCTTACTTATCTATTTGCAATCAAGATTCTATTTAATTTTATCAGAATTTATTCAGTCATACTACTGACCACAAGATTGTTTAAAGCACAAAGTATACATGGGTGAAAAAAAGAAACATTTGAGTGCCTGCAACGTATTTCACCTCACTTCACAGCCTCATTATCCATCCCCTCATGGGAGATTCTTATCTGAACTATTGTAAGACTCATGGAGAAGTTTAACTTTTACACTGGGTTTAATATTCAAGATTAGACAGCTTGCAGATTTTCAGGATTGCCGTTGATGTTGTTCTCCCGTTAGGGAAGGGAGATAATTATTTAATGAGACAGCACTTGCTTCTGGACTTGGAGGACTTTTGGGATTCTTGGATTCCATCTGCTGGCAGTCAAAAACGTTGGAAAAGCCAAAGATACCTTTAAATGTCCCTGTTCCCTCCTAACTGATTCTGTAGAACAGAAGAAGCAGAAGAGTGGAGTTACAATAGCTATGGTTTGTTGTGGTGTTGTTTTGTTTTGTTTTTTCTTTTTTTTTTTTTTTTTCACCTGAAAACATCACTATATTTTTTCTCATTTGTTAAAAATAATAATAATTACATTGGCTCTAAATAAATCATAGTCTTGGCATAAGCTCTTTTCATGTGCTCTCTGGAAAATTTCCATAACTTGTGGCCATTTAAAATGCATTAAAAATCCCAAACAAGTGTATATTACATTATCTCATAATATATTTCACCTCTCTATACCACAGAGGTAGCAGAATTATCCTTTTTATCAGCCATGATGCTGTACAATTAGACTGTTCCAAGTATATGTTTGGCTGCTACAAATGCTCAAGCCTGGTTTGCTTCCAATAAAGCTGGGAGAATTTTATATATAGAAGTGTTTTGCCTGAAAGACACTTTTTAGTTACTATTATAAGTACTATTGAGTCACTTAATATCATGCATTTTTAATGTAATACTAGTTCTTCCAAAAGGACTGTTTTTCAAAATACAAGAAACTGGACAGTAATAATTACTGTATATAGTAGCATCTTGCGTTCAAACTGAATTTGCTTCTAGTAGCAAACCTACATTGTTTTTATTGGGGATATTTTGCTTAAACTAAGGGGTAGGTTCATGTGCCATCTGAGGAGAACTGTCACCTCAGTAACAGACGGAAGGAAATTCAGCAATGTGCGTGACTTCCAAATGACTCATTTTTTGTTTAATAAAAGCAATTGTAATGGATTGTCTTGGAGCCATGGGCTTCTATATTTCCAGCTCTGTCCATTTTTGAATGAATTAAAACCTTTCAGTGTTTCAGGCTGTGTTCATACTACTATTTACTATAGACCTGGTCTGATGCTATTCATTATAAACCCCTCCAGTCTTTCAGAGTGGTGGTATGTGTGAACTGAGGATTGCCTGTTAGACAAGTTCAACTTAACAATCTGGTCATTCCTCAGACTGAAGGTAGTGAAAAATATTCTTTTTGCCTATGATAAAAATATGTCTTATCTTTTCTTTAAAAGTTTTGCTGAAATATATTTTGGAAAAAGGACTAGGTATTTGTTATGGTCTTCGTGTCATGTTTGATGGCCATTAAGATTTGCTAAGGTTGGCTGAGTTACAAGCTTTTGAGAAATTCTTGTTCACTGTACTTGGTAGGTACTTGCAGGAGCTGGAAAGCTCAGTTCCCTCTGAGTCCTGCCAACACGGAACCCTGCTTCAGCCAAGAGCTGTCAGGACTTTCCTATAATTGCAATTCTATGATTGTGGCGGAGACAAAAGTTGGGGCTGGGGTTGGAGTTGAGAACAAGAAGATGAGAGCAAAAAAACCCCACTGCCTAGTCCAGGACCAGGGTGCAGGGAGGAGGAGGGTCCCTAATTTCAGTGCAGAGGGTGTAGAAATGCACTGCACAGGAGGAGACCAAGTGATCCCATGAGCAGAGCACTGAACTGGGTTGTAGGAGATGGACAGGATGTGGTTTTGGTTCTCCTGCATGATCTTGACATGTCCTTCTGGCATTGTGAGTCACTTTCACATTGTAAATTTTTGTCAGTTGTGCTGACTGCTCCTTTGTGAAGTACTTTGAGACGTTCTAAGGTGAAGTACCAAATACAAGCTAAGTGTGGTGATTATGCATTTCAGGGAAGTCAGATGAGAACTGGGAGGAGGAAGAGAGAAAGCTGGGAGGTGACTCGGAGATGCTAACGAAGAAACTGCTGGAGGGAGGAAAGAAAGATGTGGAACAGGCAGCAAAAAAAAAATTGACACATGAGAATCCAAGTCCAATAATTGCAAGTGATGTTAAGAACTTCATGAAATCAAGAGTAGTATGTATGTTTGGAGAGCTGTTATATTGTATTCTTATGGAGTGGAAGGAAGATTAAGATTTCATTGACTGCAGTGGTGTGAGGGTGTGTAGAACTTGAGAAGGGTCATTTATTTGGACATCAGTGAAGAACATTATCAAGTGGCATATGGGAAACTATTACAGAAACTAGAGAAGATGATGACAAACAGAGAAATAAAGAATTTACTTAAAATTCTGGAGTTGTACTATAAGGAAAACTACTCAGAGTGATTTTTCTAAAGTTCACAACAAACAGTAAAAGTATGATTTGTTCAATACAGAGATATAAAAGATGCAGTTTCTGTAGAGGAAGGCTGGCATGTCATACAGAGAGTACACAGTCTGGAGGACTCACATGAAATGTGGAAAGGTATGTGGAAGAGGAATGTCTGCTCCTTTGAAGGTATCTGGTCAAAGGAACCATAAACAAGAACATACAGAGACAAACCTGATGGAAACACGATAATGGAGGTAGTTATAAGAACAAATCTGGTCAGTCACTCTAGTTGGTAAGGACATGTGGAGTGTGAGAATGTTAGGTTTTTCCAGTAAGATTATGTGACTAAGGACCTTGCCATATTGGGATGATAAGGGAAGGGTAGGAGGCAAACACCTGGAGGCATAAAATCTTAGTGAGAAGCATAGCAAAGACAACAACAGACATAAGCATAGTCAGGTTTATGGGATATCAAGAAACTGCAACCAAACTGGGACTTTGCAGCTGATAAGGATGTCAGCCTGAGAGTCCTAGCAACAGTGGTTTGAGGGACAGTAGCCCTGTGGATCTAGGTGAGTCTTACAACTTTGTACCTGTAGTGTCAGCTACTGGAAGAATCAGGAGTGGACTGGGTGCCAGTTACTAGAGTCAGCGTGGGGCTGTAGGTGCCCCTGGCCTGCAGTGTCAGCAGCTGGAGTAAGTGGGGTCTTAGTGCTAGCTAGTGGGGTCAGAATGGGGTGTGTCCCAGAAACCACATTACTGAGGGACTGGTGTGAGTGAGGCAAATGAGTGACTCAGCACCAATGGCAGGTCAGAACCCATGTGCCTCATGCTGGCTGCTGGGGGGCAAGTATCTTGTATCTTCCCCAAATGGGTGTATGTGGAGTGTGCATGGGTATTCACCAGTAAACTTTGAGCTGGACAGTACAGGGGACCTTGGATCCAGGTAGGTGGAGGCCTGTACTGGTATCTAGGGCCCATGAGTGTGGGGTATCTATCAGATGAGCATGTGAGAGCTGCATGTTTGCAGTGAGTATCAAGCTGGACCAGCCAAAGAGTGGGGGACCTCTAGAGTGGATCAGAGGGCTAGGAACTGGGCAGGGGTGCCAGGCAACAGAGGGGCCATGCTGGTACTTGGGGAATCCATGAACGCGCAGATCCCAGAAGGCTGTGACTTGGGTGTCTGTTTGTATTATGCGAGTTCTGTATGTGGCAGTGGCAGTCTGTGTGACAAGCCGTGTCAGTGTAGTGGGTGTGTCTCAGGAATACCTGCTCAGCTTTGCTACTGTTTGAACCTGCAAATGGGAAAGCAGCAGCTGTGTTACTAACCAAAAATCCAATCCTTAGGAATATGCAAATGGAGGACAGTAGGGTGATGATTACTTAATTAGATTAAATTAATATTTACTACACCACTGTCCTCTATTTATGTCTTCCAATGATTGAATTTGTGTTCTGGCTAGATGGGGACAATTATTTTTTTTTAAATCTATTTTAGGAGTAAATTTGTCTCAAAACTTTAGAGGCTTGTAAGTCTTGAGGATCAGTTAACCTGGTAGTGGAGATTCATCAGTAGAAAATGTGACATTGCTTAAACCAACAGGCCGTATGAAGCTTCATGGGGGGACTAGTTTCACAGTATTCACACGTCAAAGGAGTGTAAGAAACTAAAACTGGAGAAGTCTATAGATCAGAATTACCAAAGATTAAGATAAATAATCAGAGCTTAGCTAGTCATTAGATAATACAACAGTATAGTAATTAAACAGAAATATCACAATGGAAGATAATAGATAAAATGTTTGATAGCTCAGAAATCTAATAGCTTCTTTCTTTCAATACTTCTACCTGGAGTGGAGATGCTTTGTTTCAGAGAGATTCTAGCAAGACTGAAAAGCATAAAGGCTTTAGTATTGCACCAGTATAAAACCCAGAAAACAGCTCAGCAGTATTAACATTTGGCAGAGATCACATTGTGGGTGGTTTTATGTGCCAGAATTCTTGAACGAAGGACTAAAAAAGAGCTGAAAGCCTTCAGTGAAAATAAAATGCCAAGATTGCACCGACTGTATGTACGTCAGGAAAATAACTATGGTGTTTATGGTTGCAAGACTAAGTACCCGAAGGATAGGAATACTGATTGGGTTGTGCCTCCCTGTCTTTCCAAATGTCTTTTTGACTCTTTCTGCTGCCATTTTGTGCTCCCCAGCCCTTGTCCCTCTTTCCTCACCTTCTCTGGTGATCTAGTTCCTACTTGCAGAAATGTTTTCAGATTTTACTTCGATTTAAAATATATAAAACCTTGAGAGTGGGACCAGACCCAGTCTCCTGTTCCAACTGTGTCCTTTCCAGGACACAGAACCACTCTGCCTTTTTTGATCTCATCAACCTTGACTTTGGTCTCCAGTTGGCTGGAGACTGACTCTGTTTCCACAGAAATACCCCACTGACCACTGTGGTAATGGTCTGGGGGACTATGGCCACCTTCTTTGTGGACTACTGGACTTGGAGGCCTCTGAACTTTGTGACTTAACCCACTGCTCAGTGTGATAAAAAAACCCAGGAGGAACATCGGTGCTGCTGCTGGATATAATTTTTTTTTTTTTCCTAACCATGTGGCCAGTAATGGTCTGTATTCCAAATGCTCAACCTTAAAATCTGTCTCCAAACAGGACAGCTTGAAAAGAATATTAAATGAGAAGAATCACACCGAGACATTGCAGGTCTGTCTGGTTGTGAAGGACAGTGTTTTGATTAGTACAAGAGGGGAGATTGATTTCCTTGGGTACATTTGATATCTTCATCACGGCTTATCACTCAAGAGTCTAACAAATGTATCCCTGTAAGGTTGGCAGATATGACCTGGGGGAGATCTGTCCCTTCTGGGAGAGCATCTGAGAATCAGGCAGGTCCTTCCCTCTGCATCACAGAACCGTTGCCTGCTGTTGCAGGAAGAGGTACATAGAATGTGGGTTTCCCTCAGTACCAAAGAATGAGTTTGCCACTTGTGTGATGCATGCAAAATTCATAAGGCAAATCTGCATTAATGCTATAGTACTAACTAGCGCTAAACACTGGATATAGTCCAGCTTTTAAAAGAATATTGTGTTAGGCCAGCCACTCTGACCTATTCAGTAGGGATTCTGGTGCTTAGGGAAAGATATATTGAACTCTTACTAAACTCAAAATATAAATATATTGTGTCACTGAGGTTTTAAGAATTCTGAAGAGAAGTTTGAAAACAGATTTGCTTAATGTGTACTTAAAAAAAGCCAAACAGTTCTCTCCCTTCAGCACCCATTACAAATAATAAATTATACATATGTATATGTACCTTCTTCCTTGGGACTATCCAAGTATCCTTTACAGTAGTAATTTAAACCATGCAGTGGCCATTTGAGCTCAGATATTGCTGACATCTCAGGAACCTATTAAGATACTTGCCAATAATCACGAAGCCCTGGATCTAGCAGTGAACAGAACAGAGTTCTCCTGTCTTCCTACTTTTATGGCATGATCAGCTGCTTCTGTCACCATCTTACTTTTGTCTTGTCCCATTTTCCAAAGTCTCAACTTAGCTCCAGGGAATTTTTTTCCTCTTCTTGTTACTATATGAGAGCCATTCCTTCTCAGTCCCTCCTCCTGGTCATAGTCTGCCCCACCAGATATATTGCATCTCCCTTTCTAAGTACTCTCAGATGCCCTTACATGCTGTAAATCAGAGGTGAGCGTGTTGCACTGAACAGAGCTATCTCACTGGTGTTAAATCTGGGCATACAGGCCCTGAACTGGGCAGCTGTGGTCAGTGTCTTTCTGTCATCTTCTTACAAGTTTGACCACTGTTTCACCCAGATGTATGACTGTCAGCCTGTGCAACACAGGATTTTTTTCATGCCACATGTTCCTTGCAACCCCTCCAGCAACCTGGAGGTAGTCCTGTTCTGCTCCTCCAGCAGCAATAGCAGCAGCGAGTGCTAGAGGCTGTGAGGAACTGGGAAGAAGGATGCAGGAGGTGGTGGTGATGTCTGTATGTAGGCGAGGAAGTTGGATCTGGAGCAGAGAGTTAATACTGTGCCTTCAACCCTTTCTTAAATTCTCTCTGGGTTGCAAAAGTTGTTGTCTATTCTTCTATTCACTTCCACGTAGTGTTGTTTGATTTTGTTTTTTCTTGGTTCCTCACAGTATCTTCTGGCTATTGCTGTGTCTCATCCCTTCTAGTTGAACCCTTATCCTCTCAGGATCTACCTTTTGTACAAAGAGTGTCTCACAGAGAAGAATCTGGAATTGTTATGTAGGAAATCAGTATAACAGAACTGAATGCAAGACCTTACGGAATGGAAAACTGATTTTCTTCTGTAAAATCTCTAAAGTTTCCCACTCATTCTCTTATAGATTTTGCTCACTCATACCCACATACTCAGAAGCATCAGCTCATGTACTTGATGGTCAGTGGTAACCAGGATCAC
This sequence comes from Calidris pygmaea, assembly GCA_003697955.1. Classification (NCBI taxonomy): domain Eukaryota; kingdom Metazoa; phylum Chordata; class Aves; order Charadriiformes; family Scolopacidae; genus Calidris; species Calidris pygmaea. The sequence goes on from QJSC01016466.1 coordinate 44,236, forward strand.
CTGTGTGCAATGCAGAAGACAAGGGACACGGGCTATCACGGCTCATAGGCTTTCATTCATTGGTGGTAACAGACTCATCTGGGACCTGCCATTGATTCCTTTTAAGAATGGGTGCTGTTTGGGATCTTGCACATCATTATTTTGTCTCACCCCTTTGTAAGTCTTAAGTAGAATTCTTTAATTTCACAGTTCTCTTGTTTTTCTCATCTGTGTATTTTAAGGCTCTGGATCTCATCTCCATTTTGTTATTATGGGTCATTTTGTTCCTGTTCATTCATTTGGATTAAATCTCCATATAGGGTTCTCTGTAGCAATTAACATATAATTTTCCTGTTAATCCTTCTTTAGTATTTTATTTCTTGTGCTTTCACATGTGCACACCCTTATATTCATAATTCCTTCATACTAATCCTAAATACATTTTTTCCAAATTTCTACATGTAAAAAGAAAGCTAATAAATCAATACTGTGGATTACAGAAAGAAAAAATTCACATTAGTTACGGGTAATGAACTCAAACTCTTGATACAGTACTCACAAGAAGTGAGAAAGCAAAATTGTTCTTGTTTTTTTTTTTTTTTGCATAGAATTACTGGCAGACAATCTTTTGGCACGTTATCAGGTACTACTTATAAGTGCACACTTAGAATCCAGTTCTCTGTGCTGTTCTGATAACCTTGTTAAAGGCAAAATATGACTGAGATTGTAGAAGTACAGTAAAGGGCATAAAATGGCTGGAACATAGATTACAAGTCAAGGGAGAAAAACCCCAAGCTTTTTACATGTCTGTTTAGGAAAGAGTTGGGGGGCAAGGAAGGTGTTGGATCCCACTGTGTGCCAGGACCCTGAAAAGAAACACAAATATAAAATGAAATCATTGGCAGAGTGTAAGTCAGGGTCAAATGCTGTTCCTTGGTTCTGCTGAGTAAGAAAATCAATGGAACTTGTCCTGAGGTCAAATAATACCAGCAGAATCTGCAGTATTAACATTTTGCCCATCATATATGTGGTTATAGGTTAAAAATAGTCCAAGCACAGCACAGTTTGGGCAGATGGATTTTTTTTTTTTTAAATAGGATTTGAGGTAAAAATCTTCTAAGCTCAGAAATGCCTGCTGAGAATTAGGAGACAACACAAAATATTTTTCTGCCCTACTTTCCCTGCTCAGCCATTCCTCTACAGACACATGAAACACAGGAATTTGTGGAGCAGCATACTGGTCTCAAAAAATCCTGACAGACTTGGTATGTTTTATGGGGCCTGTGCTCTAATCCACTCCTGCCTTTTTTATGGGTCTCAGCTGTACCATGATCTCAAGTACATAGAAAATGAAAAACCTTCAACTATTTTAAAGAGCAGCTGTCAGAACTGTAGGCAAAGACCCGCAGCTAAAAGCACAAGGGCAGTAAGAGTACAGGGTTATAAAGGATTTGGGCATGTTACTGAGCACCTGTGCTAAAAGCTGGGTAGATTCTGTGATGGGGATTTTCCTCAATCATTTGTTCTTGGGGTGAAATTTCTTCCTTCCCACCATATGGAGAATTCTAAGTCTAAACAGGGACTAATCCTGAGAATGCTGTGAAAGGCTGGAACCAGATGTGCAGAGGTTCACTCCACATCCTATCTTCTGTCATGGAAGATGTGCTGAATACAACCTGTACCCAACATGTGTTTGCTGTGGTGAACTCTGGAAGCCCAAACCAACACTTTCATTGTTCCTTTGGTTGCTCATCTGTTCTGCAGAAAGGAATTTCATGATGTGTAGACAGTTCTGCCTACTCTGGCTTGGAGACAATACCACTGTTGAAAGCATGGGCATTGCGTTTAAGTGCAACAGCCAGAGGTGAAGGGGGTGATTTGCCTCTCTTCTATGTTTCAAAAAACAGCTCTAATGATTTAATTTCCTGGAAAATTTGACATTGACTTTTTCAAACATCAGGAAAACAGCAATTAAACAGTTAATCCTAAAGCGTAACCTTGAAAATGAAAGCCATCTCTAAATTTTTAACTCTGATTCAGTATAAATTGTTCTATTAATTTAAGAAACTGCTGAAATTTAGGGCAGCTCTATATAACTCCGTACAGTAGCATTTTGGGTCTGATTTTAGATTGGGAAATCTATCCTTCATAATTTTTGTGCTGCTTTACATATTTAACTTCAGGAGCAAGTTGTAGCTTGCTACTGTGTGAGAATATTGTGGATGTTTGGAACAGATGCTTGTAGCTCAGTGCCAAAGTCCCATATAGCTTTGGAGTGGAGATGTGCTGGGGATGAAGAAAGGACAGAACTGTCCCTCTCAGCTGCTGGAGGAAATGTAGAATAACCTGAAGACTGTTTAGTTGTAACCATTGGATGATCCATCCATCTTCATATTGTGCATCTTAAACTTCTACTCATGTCTGGGCTGTCTGGACTGGCTGCAGACAGTATGTTCAATGTATATTGGAATGCATTCCTGTATAGGAATAAACACAAAACACTCAAGTCACACTTAAGATGTCACATGGGACTGAAGTTGCACTTAGGTCTGCTTTGCTGAGAAAATGCATTTGGTATTAGCAGCCCAGTGAGATAGGTTAATGCATGCTTCAGCTGGTGGTGTATATTTTTTTTTTTGAAAGTGTCAGGAAGCAGAGTTGCAGCAGAGTGAGAGATGAGTCTACCCCTTCCCTTCCCTTCCCTTCCCTTCCCTTCCCTTCCCTTCCCTTCCCTTCCCTTCCCTTCNCCCCTTCCCCCTTCCCCCCCCTTCCCCCTTCCTCCTATTATTTTTTTAGTTAGCAGAAGGTCAGCAACATTTTAGACAACCTGAAGATGTGTTAAGGATGAACTAGGCAGGCTGAAAAAAGAAAGTTGTAGTGAAAGAGTGTTTGAATAAAACTGTGAGTTAACCATTCGATACAAGGGGTAGTCCTGTTGTACCTTTGCAGGGCAACTCTGCTGAGGAAAGGAAATCATCACAAAGTCCTTTTGTGTAGTTTTGTGGCTCTGAATTGAATATGATTGCCCAGAGCTCAATAAATTAAACATGAAATTAAAGCTTAAGATATGCTTTTATGTCTTGAAGTTATAATTTTCTAACTTGATGTACTTTCACAGATTAAGAGAATTCATGGAGATACTATTAGCAAATGCAACCAACCTGGAAAAGTCATTAGGTGAGCAGTAGACCAAGAAAGAAAAGTGAAAATGGAGGAGGAGAAAGCACCAACTTTCCAAAAAGCAAAATCTGATCTAGCATAAGATGTACAGGTTATAGTTAGGGCATTGACAGTCAATACTTCTAACATGCTCAAAGGCAAACTTAGGTCATCGTTAAAACAGAGTGGTAACAAACCTCCGTGATTGCCAGCTCCTCTTCAGATCCAAAGCAGGCTAGTTTCAGATTTAGGTGGTTAACTTCTCAGAGGCACTTAGGAGTAAGCAGGGAGCAGAAATAAAGTTGGTCGATGTAACTCAGTATGTGTTTTCAAGAGAGTTAATACACCATACTTGGGTGCTTGTATAGTTTTTACAATGCGAACTTGACCTCTTTTGTCTATTAAAGAGGGGCACTGACAGGCTCTAGAAAAAGTGCTGTGAGTCTTTCTCAGCAGTGAAGAAGGTGACTGTTCCTCATATTACTCCTTGCCTGTACTTTTGATTCTCACTATCTATTTTTATACCTGGGTCTCTGTTTCCATTGGTTCTGTGCCACTGTTTGGTGCTTAGCTTCCAACTTTACCTGAGTTGTGTAGACAAAAATGAAGGGAAAAGGAGACATCAGCATCCCTTATCAGCATCATTTTGGAACATAGTAGGTTTCTTGTATATCCAAAAGGACAAATGCAAAAGTTCTAGGGCACTGAGGGGAAAAAGTATTAAAAATCAACTTAAAGAGAGGAAGTGAGTGAATGATCCAGACAAAGTGATAGAGGTAGGAGGACTGACTGAAAATGAAGTCGAAAATAAGAATGTACTAGAAGATGGAAAGGAAAGAGGAGAATATTCAGTGGAAACAGACAAGATGGAGAAAAATATAGAAAACAAAATGAAAAAAAGAGGAGGGCAGTGTAAATATGGAAAGTTGAAGCTGAACTGTGGCTAGTAATAGGGAAAAAAAAATCACATATGAAACAAGTATTTAAGAAGGAGAAAAGATAAACAGGAAAAAAAAAAAAAAGGATGAGTTTAAGAGCCAGACTGTGAACAAGAAGACAAAACTGACAGATTTAGAGCTGCCAGTCCAACTTGGCTATCCAGTTAGGAGAGCTCGGGAGTCACAGAGACTTGTACTGACAGAACCATCCAAGTCAAGTAGAAGATCTTGTTTAATAGGATAAATGAAGCAATCTTTTAAGTAACTTTGTGCCAAAATGTACCTATTCCTTAAAAATATGGCTTTACTGGTAGACCCTGCAGACTTGAGATCTTCTTATAGGAGGTTTAAAATTAACAAAATACTAATATGCCTGAACATGAAAATATGTATGAAATGCTTCATGTACAGGTATGAATGCCCCCCCCCCAAGAATAGGTCAAGGACTACATGACTAATAATTAAATTGTGTGGATAAGATAGGAAAAAGATGACATAAGTAAAATTAAATTACAATCATAGAGCTCAAAATGTATTTACAAAAAAGAGTTTAAAACCAGCAAAGAATAAAGGGTGTTATTGTGCATATAATGATACTGGTTATGCATTGGCTATGACAAAGTGCCGTCACTGTGAAAGTAGTTTCTCATTACCAACAAACAGATGTGTGTGTATTAGAAGCAACACAAAAGTAATAAAGCATTGGAACTATTCTATCCTATCCTATCCTATCCTATCCTATCCTATCCTATCCTATCACTATACTGTGAATTATATCCAAAGGTGGTTTAGTATGAAGTTAATAAAATTTCTTGGAGCAAACCCAGGTTTCTGCCATCCCCTTCTCTTTTCTGAGTACCTCAGGTTTAGGATACAGGATGATATGTCTTATATTGCTGTTCTTTTGACCTCTAATGGTATAAGTTTTTGTCTTGTTTCAGTAAGGAGGTTGAGAACATCCTGTGGCTTATGATGCAGGCACTTTTTAGGGAGATGAGGAAAGAAATTTGAACTCATTAAAGCAGAAAATGAATTTGAATCTTTAATTTCTGGGCAACTGACATGTTTCTGACATACAGTTTCAAGAGGGGGAGAGCTACCTTGTAACTTTGTCCCAGTTCTCAAGCTGCAATGAGTGGCATGCAACACAGGTGAAGAGAAGCATGGAGCAAGGCAGTAACCAGAGGCAGGGAAACAGATGAAGTGATAATCATCTGGAAAAGATTTGTTTGACCAGAGTGTGTCTCAACCAGTTCACTGAGCTGAAATTTAGTGGTGATGGCTTGAGCTGAAGAATCACAGTCTGCATAAAAGAGTGACAAAGGCTGTGGCAAGACAAGAAAACATTTAGCAGTAGGCTTTGCGGTGACTTTGAAAAGGTGAAAGTTATTTTGTCAATGTCCAAGTTGTTAATGTCCTTCCATTTAGAATGGTGCATTATGTGACATTATGGCCAATAAATTACTGAAAAGATTTTGAAGTCATCAGAAAAATATAGCAGAAGACAAACAGAATGAGTCACAGAGATATCCATCCTTAAATTTGAGGCTAGAAGTGAGAAATAATTCAATGTACACTGGCAACCAGGAGAAGCAAAGAAATGTATTTTCTATGTCACTTCGTTCTGTGTGGTTTATCTGAATTCAGGTTTACAAACACAGATCCCCCTCCATACCCCAACCCACCACCCATTTTCTTTACATACTATTTTCTAGAATAACAGCTAGTACACTACTGCAAAGAAATTGTGACCTAAATACAAACAGGATTTTTTTCTGGCTCTTTAGCAGCCTTCGTTCCCATAATAGCAATGTTTTAAGCTGTTTGCCTTCAGATGTCCAGGATACAAAAAAAAAAAATATCTCACCATTTAGATCCATACCAATGTGAAAAATGGATTTAGGGAAAGATACTAAAGAATAGAGCCTATCCAACTGAGCAATTTGGCACCATACCTATCTATTTCAAACAAGGGAGAGGCGAGTTGCATGTGAAAAGATGAGTTGTCAACAAGTAATTCAAGCGTGGAAGATGACTTGAATGTAGGAGCAAAGAAGTTGGGCACAGAAACAAGAATTTTACATTACCTTAGGGAGGCATTTTGCAGTATTTTTAGGAAGAGGGAGATTCCCATGTCCCCAGAAAATTCCATACTGAGAATACAGACCATATTCTGAAAGAGATCTGGTTCGACTGCAGGGTTCTATTTAAGGGGTTGCTCAGTGGCTGTGTTCTGACTTGCATAACCTACTTTCTCAGATTTTGGGATGTTTAAGCTCAGATTCCTAAATTGAGACTGATGGAGTCTTGTCAGGCAGGGAGCCACTGTAGGGTATGAATCCCTTTCACTCCTGCCTTTACATTGCCTTATCGTCTTTAGGTAGTATCTTTCTGATCAGGTAGTACTTGAGGTGTGGGAACTCACCAGAAACAATCCTGTACATCCTTCAGAGAAGATCGGGAGAGGTGCATGAGTGAAGTTAGTAGGGTACAGAAGAATGCAGGAATCCCAGGAGAGTCAAGTGTTGGACTGAAGTGTGAGCGTCCTCTGAAATTATCAAAATGTTTTTTTCCATAGATCTCATGAGTACCCATGGCATAGAAGATGGTGCTACAGTCCACCATCTCACTGGAAAAAACTATGTATAAGAAACTCTACAACTTTGAGTCGTTACCTTACAGTTTATGGGTATCATTTTTCACTGTGGTTGATGTAATCTGGCCTGTGACTGATCACTGTTCCTTTCCTCTGGACTTGATTTAATTCTAAGTCAGGCAGACAAATTGTAGACACTACATGCAAGCAGGCATAGAGAGAAAATTATTTTTTTCTAGAGACTGACACTACTTACCTGCTTGTTAATGGCTAAACTATATGGATTCTCTAGACTTGCCTCCATCTTCTTTTGCACACTGTTTAATCAGTGGGCAGAAATTCTATGTGCATTTATATGGTATGCAAGTAATCTCAGTGTTGCCAAAAACTTACATGCTGGGAAGACTACATGCAGAAATCTAGAGCCTGATCCTTGGAGTTGCTGACTTTCCACCAGTTCAGAAAGGAGCTACATCACAACGTTGAGTAGTTGGAGATCATGTTTCAGGGATGTGAGTTACTGAAGGTGATATTATTTACAAAGAAGCAAAATGTCTTTTCAGATGTTGAAATGACTTGGACTTCTTCAGTTAACATGCTGTATTTTCACATTTTCTTGTTTTCTAATATGTCTTTCTCTCTCCTTCTGCTGTGTGAGACTCAGAAATAGCCAGAGGAAGGGCTCTGCATAGTGTTCTAAAATGAAGCAAATTGAACACAGATTTATTGCTGCTCAAGCAAATTTAGGTGATTCCAGTTACAATATTATATAAAATGTTCCTTGTATAGGTGTGATTTGAAATGGATGAGCTTCTCAAGGCCCTAAATACCTACAGAACTATATCTGTGTATAATTGTATCGCTCCCAAGAGAAATATCTGCACAGAAATATTCCTGTGGCACTGCATTACACAGCTCCTAATTCAGGCATATCTATATGTAGAGCTGTTTCAAGGAGGCTTGCATAGGGATGTGAGGACTTTTCATACTAAAATAGTTATATTACTGCAACCTCTAGTATAGATATATGCCAGTGTATTACTATTGTGATATAGTAAATTTTCTTCTGTGGGACTTTATAAAATCAGTGTATTCTTTGCTACAACCTTATGCTTGTACTCACATTTAAGGACTTGTACCATTTAATTTAACCAAGCTAATTAAAGTGGTGTAATTTTTGTATGTCAGCAAAGCCCAATAGGCTTGTGTATATAGATACTGCATACGGGTAGTATCCAATCACTTCAGGGGTTATCAGGTTTATCAGCAAATGGATATTTGGGCCTGGTACATTTCATCAGCTGTTTTTGCTGCAGGGATGGATTCTGACGCTGTTGCTCATGTGGATTCATCTGAATCCACTGGACACATTTTTGTCTAGTGAGCTTTGAAGGTTTTTCAAAATTTGATGCTTAGATGAAATTTCAAGAAATTACTGGAAAACAAAACTCTGAGAAAAAGAAAACTAGAAAGCCTCTAAGCCCCAATTGAATTGAAACTGAAATTATGTTTTTCTGTGTTTCAATTTTTTGCCTTTTGCTAGAAAAATCAATATTACTATAGACCAGATCCTAAAGTGTTTTCTCAATGGAAGTTTTTCCTGAATTAAAAAGTGAGGCCTTCAGGACTGACTTGACATTATCACTGAAACTAATAGAAATAACTAAAGTTATTGGGGCCATTGATGACTTTTATATAGATTTAGAGGGACTTGGGAACATCTAATCAGAACAGAACAAGTTTCAGTATATCACTTATAAACTGTGTAGTCAGCATCGATTGTATAAAGCTAACATTTTTGACAAAGACTGTTACATTTGTACAGTGCTACTGTAAATAAGCCAAGCTACAGTATTAATTTGCAAAATGAAAATCAGAGTACCTGATTTATAGCACCTGAAGTGTGCTATAAAACTTACAAAAAGGCAAGAAGCCAGACAATCCTAGGATTTACGATTCTGAAATTAGGACAAAAATTTTTGAGGAACCTTAGGTTTAAAAAGATGTTTGATGAGAGTGAAAATATTGTGGGTTATGTTCTAGAATGTCTTGGTTAAGTGTGTGTGTTATCTCTGTTCAATTTTACATTCTGTGGTGTTTTGCAAAATGTTTGATGTACACAGTCTTAGCTGTCCACAGAGAAACAGGACGTGAAGAAAGATGAACATAGGTAGAGCGTAACTAGTGAGGTGAGCCAGGATTTGAGTGTTCAACAGCCCTTCCTTGCTGGCAGAGCCTGAACATTCATCAGAAGGAACTCATTGCGGTCTAGGAACAGCATGAAAGATTCCTCACTGGTATTAAAAACCCCTGGATGTGTGATTGGTGTGTTTCATTCACACACTGTAAGTAAAATCACCTTGTGACTAGAAAGGCATTGCCTACAGAGATAAGTTTTGTTTTCCCACCACCCCTTAGCAAGGGCATAGTCCGTTTCCAGGAAAGTCTGTACCAACATGTTTCTTAAGGTAGGGCCTTAGATGTTGCCAATGTTCCTGTGATTTTCGGCCTTTTATTGGTGTGCTGTATGTTTGTTAGAGGACTTTGTGGCTGTACACATGGGAGCTGTGGGGCAGAGATAATCCAAGGACTGTCTGGATGAAACTTCTATTTCATTGTCTGGATAACTGGGGGTGTGTCCCTTTGGGTTTCTGTTTTACATGGTGACTGCAAGTTGTTTTGACACATGAATGGATAGTTCATGTATATTAGTGCTGCTATAGCAGCAAGGTGACATTTTGGGGTTTGTTTGTTTGTTTGTTTTTGTTTGTGTTTTTTTGTGAGGCTGTCGGGGCATTTTGTTCTGAATCAGTGAATATTGTGATCTTGAAGGTGGGTAGCTAGCCAAAAATTTCAAGCTGATTTATATTTAAGTGTTTGGCTCCTGTTTACGACTGGATGAAACGGGCACATTTCCATGTGTTCTAGGCACTTGGCGTCTCTATCTGCCCTTCTTAGTCTGCACAGACCTACATTTACCCTACTTCAAAGGATAAATGTAAAATCCCAAAAGATTGGGAGGTTCCACAGCATTATTTGTAGACACTGGGGTACTCCGCACATTAGAATAAATATTTGGGCCACAAAAAATGGGCTGAGAATAAAATGAACCCATCAGCCAAAAGATAAATAGAGTAGTCCTGCTCTTAATATTGTCTCTTCTGTTAACGGTGGCCACTGATAAAAGGTGGTAGACTGGTAGTTGTTCTTAGCAGTGCTGAGTCAGAATTAGGACAATCTTTCTCTGGGGTTTCTGCATCAGGTACTTTATAGTAAAAAAACCTTTGGGATTTATAGTATAAGGTTGTAACATGGTGAGAGAAGCCTAGGCCCACAGAGGGGAATGAAAGAGGTTTTAGCTGAATGTTTGAGTCATCCCCTCTCCTAGACAGCCCAATCCAGTGAGGATTCATTGGCCATTCCAAAGACTTTGTGGGACAAACCAGGAAAAAAATTAGAGGGAGAGAAATATTAGCAGAGAAGCAGTTTCTGCACTGTGTGGTAGATACAACATAGTTGCCCCCCTGGAGGACTACATCATATAATCAGAATGTCACGTTGAAAAGGACCTCAAAGATGATCTAGTCCGATCTTTCAGGGCGTTTCTGGTTCTGTGGTTTATCTCATTAAATATGTCAACTCAGTGACTTAGGTGTTGTATGAATGAATGCTTAAGTTTATTGACTTTGCTGGGATTTGTTGCACTGGGGTAAAACTTATTGTGGCTGCAGCACCCCACCTGCAGTGCTGACTTTGTTCAGTTTCATGATCTTGTTTGTTAGTTCTCCGTCACAAGGGTAGAGGAGGAAAAAACTGTAACTGGAAAACAGATTTTGCTACATCTTCTCTCCAGCTGTGCTTAATCGCTTTGAGCCTGTCTATTGCATTGGATGAGAAACTGAAGCCCACCTTAAATGCTCATAACTCATGGGTGTGACTTGCAGAATTCTACCAGCTGAGCTGCTCTCGGGGCACGGCAAGGGCGAGAGAGAGCTGAGCGGGAGGAGGGTGGAAGCGGAGCAGGGGGGGCCGCAGGGGTTGGGCAGAGGGACGGTACTGCAGCAAGGATGAATCTCCGAGGGAGCAGAAGGGCAGGTCTCCGAGAAAGAGGCCGTCAAACATACTGCAGCAACGCACAGACGGCACCAGACCTGGCTGGAAGCCCGTTTTTTTTCGGAGCCCTGCGCTGATTTAACCCTCCCAAGCAGATGTACTTTAGCGCTGCAGCAGCAGGTCCAGAAGTGCAGGCGGGTTGCGGCCCTTCTCCTCCCGCCCCCCATCCCATCCTCCTCCCCGCGCCCCCAAAGCTTCAGCAGCGAAGCCGGGGCGGAGACGAGGGGCGGCGGAGGCGCTGGAGCCGCACCCCTCCCGGCTCGGCAGCGACAGCCCGCCGCCACGGGGAGCGTGGGGCCCGGCTCACCGAGGGGCCGCAACACGTGGGTGAGGACGGTGTGGCCGGGCAGGCAGCGGAGGGGCTCCGGCAGCGAGCGGGGGGCTCCGGCAGCGAGCGGGGGCTCCGGCAGCGAGCGGGGGGCTCCGGCAGCGAGCGGGGGGCTCCGGCAGCGAGCGGGGGGCTCCGCGGGCAGCGGGCGCGGGGGCGGCTCCCGCCGGCGGCCGTGTCGCTGTTCCCTGCCCAGGTGCTGAAACGGAGCCAGCCGCGGCTTAGCGTCCTCCCCCGCCTCCTCCCGCGCAGCAGCTGGAGCAGGAGAAAGCGGATCCGGCGAGTCCCGGTCCCTCCTCCTTCCTCCTCCTCCTCCTCCTCTTTCTCTTCCTCCTCCTCCCCGGAGCCGCCGGAGGGAGAGAGGTCGGAGCCGCCGCCTCGGGCAGCCGGCAAGTATGGACCGGGCGGCGGCAGGGCCGGAGGCGGCCGGCGGCTGCTGCTCGCCGCTTGCATGAAGCTACCGGGCGGCGGCGGGGAGTGAGGCCGGGCCAGGGCCGGGCGAGGCGGCTCCGGGCTCCGGCAGCTCCCCACCCCCGCCGGCCATGGCGGCGGCTGTTCGGCGGAGCCGCGGCGGGGCGGTGGTGCTGGGCCTGCTGCTGCTGGGGCTGTACGCCGGACGGGCAGCGGGGGGGCAGCTCCGCTACTCGGTACGGGAGGAGCTGCCGCACGGCGCCTTCGTGGGCAGCGTGGCGAGCGACCTGGGCGTGGATCCGCGGCGGCTGGCGGCGAGAGGAGCGCGGCTTACCTCGGGCAGCGGCCGGCAGTACCTGGAGCTGGAGCTGGGCCGCGGGGCGCTGCTGGTGAGGGAGCGCATGGACCGCGAGGCCCTCTGCGAGCTGAGCCCTGCCTGCTTCCTCAGCCTGGAGTTGGTCATCGAGCAGCCCATCGAGGTGCACAACGTGGAGGTGGAGGTGCTGGACATCAACGACAATGCGCCGCGCTTTCCTCGCCAGGATTACCTGCTGGAGATCAGTGAGTCTGCCGTGCCTGGGGCCCGCTTCCACATTGAGAGTGCCCAGGACCCTGATGTGGGCACCAATTCTGTGCAGAGCTACCAGCTCAGCCCCAACCGCCACTTTGCCCTGGACCTTAAAGGCTTCCAGAGTGGCAGCAAGCTCCTGGAGCTGGTGCTGCAGCAGCCGCTGGACCGGGAGCAGAGTGCCCTGCAGCAGCTGGTGCTCACTGCAGTGGATGGTGGGGACCCCCCCAAGTCTGGTACAGCCCAAATCTCTGTGCGAGTTGTGGATACCAATGACAATCCACCTGCCTTTGACCGCTCCACCTACACTGTGAGCCTTCTGGAGAACTCCCCGCCTGGCACATTAGTGGTCAAACTCAATGCCTCAGACCCCGATGAGGGCTCCAATGGGGATGTGATCTACTCCTTTGGCAGCTACACCCCACAGAAGGTGAGGCAGCTCTTTAGTGTGGACCCACATTCAGGGGAGGTGCGGGTTAATGGTACCTTGGACTATGAAGAGGCATCCTCCTATGAGATCTACGTGCAAGCCACTGATCAGGGCCCTGTCTCTATGGCTGGGCACTGCAAAGTGCTGGTCAACATTGTAGATACCAATGATAATGTTCCTGAGGTGGTCCTGACCTCCCTGTACAGCCCAGTGCCAGAGGATGCAAAGGAAGGAACTGTGGTGGCCCTGATGAGTGTCACTGACCAGGACTCAGGGCTGAACAAGAAAGTGACTCTGCGTATTCCCCCTGGCCTCCCCTTCACACTTAACTCTTTCAAGAACTCCTACACCTTGATCACCCAGGGCAAACTGGACCATGAGAAAGCACCAGCCTACAACATCACAGTTACGGCTACTGACTCTGGGACCCCCCCCCTCTCCTCCCAGAAGGTGATCCACGTGGAGATCTCTGACATCAATGACAATCCTCCACAATTCGAGGAACCTGTGTACTCAGTTTACATCCCTGAGAACAACCCCATCGGAGCCTTGTTGTGCACTATCAAAGCCACTGACCCAGATGTCGCCGAAAATGCCTATGTATCCTATTCTCTACTAGATGGGGAGATTGAAGGGCTACCTGTTGCCTCCTATGTCTCCATTAAATCTGACAGCGGCAACATGTATGCTGTCAGGTCTTTTGACTATGAGACACTAAGGGAGTTTCAGGTGGTTGTCCAGGCTCAGGATGCCGGGATTCCACCACTGAGCAGCACTGCCACTGTCTACATCTATGTGGTGGATCAAAATGACCATGCTCCACAGATTCTGTATCCTACCTCAACCAACACTTCAGCAGCCCTGGAGATGATCCCACGCTCGGCATATGCTGGATATTTGGTAACCAAAATTATAGCCATTGATGGAGACTCAGGACAAAATGCCTGGTTGTTCTTCCATCTGGTGCAAACCTCAGATCCAGGTTTGTTCAGGGTAGAGCTCCATACTGGGGAGATTAGGACTACTCGCAAACTGGGTGAGGACAGCACACCTACTTTCAACTTGACGGTGGAGGTGAGAGACAATGGAGACCCACCGATGTCCTCATCAGTAGCCATCACTGTTGCCGTGGTGGACAGAGTTTCGAAAATCATCCCTGATACAAGAAGGCATGTTAGAAGTCCAAGCAATTACTCAGAGATCACTCTTTATCTCATTATCGCTTTGAGCGCCATCTCCTTCGTTTTCCTTTTCACAATCATTGGGCTTACTATTATCAAGTGCTACAGATACAGTCTGTATGGGGACTCCTGCTGTGCAGGGTTCTGTGGGGTCAGAGAACGGTGCCCTGCTGAATTGTACAAGCAGGCCAACAACAACATCGATGCCAGGTTGCCCCACGGTTTAAAAGTACAACCCCATTTCATTGAAGTGCGGGGCAATGGGTCTCTCACTAAGACCTACTGCTATAAGGCATGCCTAACTGCAGGATCAGGAAGTGACACTTTTATGTTTTACAATACCTGTGGCCCAACAGGAACTACTGGCCCCTCTGCAGTGATGACTGAGAGGCATCTGACAGGACAGAGTGGGCAGAGCGCACAAAACCTGATCATACTTAAAAATGACTCCATTACTCCTAATGAGGTGAGGCTACATTGATAAATGGTCAGCACCGTGCCCTGAGCAAATCTATACTTAAGCAGGGATTCAAACTGGAAAACTCAGGTTAAGCATATTGCCTTTTGGGCCCACTGACACACAGCTATGAAATGTGGTTCTGAGTAATCTAATAGTAGCAAGGCATTTTGTTTCTAGGTAATGCTGGGAGTTTCAGTGTCCATTTGGTAAGTTCAGTATATGTGTCTGTTGTTTGAAATTCACTTCATTTTTGCAGCATATGCTGTATAGAGTATTGCTTCCTTCCCTTTTCTCTTACAGATCTAAAATTGCCAGCTGCCACAGAGTGCTAGGGCATGGCACATGTGGTCTTAAAGTTTTAATGTTAAAACTAATATTGCAGGAAAATAATTTTTAAAAAAGTGATTAGCCTGGAAATCAATAGATTACTTTATGGCAGTTATAGATGTTTGCTACTTTGTTGATTTCATCCCTAGGCCAAGCTGTTGAATTTAGATCATTGCAATAATATGCTTTGCTTACTAATATGGGCATATTTTTGTTGTCTGAAAACTGCAATCCCTCCTTTGATAGCATTCCACCCAACATTGCATTTTGTGCTTTCTGGACAGTGACAATCCAGTGACATTTTTGTAGACAATTACAGCAAGTTGCTGTTGTTATGTTACAATGTGACAGCTTCTAACCTGCTGGGTTGCTATTGAAAATGGTTTAATACCTATGGTTTGTCCAGCAGTGTATTAACCTTTTCAATATTTTCCCACAGTGAAGAATTGATGGTTGCTTTATGCTGGCATACAGGCAGTCTGCTGTTAGTGTGCGGTTTGCCTGCTCTGTACAGTTTCCTTTCTACATATAATGTGATTAAACCTGGAAGCACTCACAGGAGAGACTAATTCTGGTTCACAAAAGGAAAATTTTGCAATTACTGTGTGTTGTTTGTACCCTACAATTGCAGCAGACATAAGATGGGTTCATGCATTAAAGTGTGCAATGCCTCCAGATATGGGAAAGCTAACGGAGTAACTGCAGTGGGATAGAAAGGACCCTGACTTGTGTATTCTTGCCACAGAATTTACCTCTTTTTAACTCTTTTTTTTTTTTTTCTTTGTATTTATTCACATGGGAAGATGTTATCATCTTTTGCAACTGTTGTTTAGTTATTCAAAGGTGCACGGTTCTTAAAGACTAGCAAGTTTTCCATAAAAATGCTTTTAGAGAGTAATAATCATCCATTCAAAACTAATCCATTTAAAATTAATGCAGTGCTTTTCTATAAATCACAGTCCAGGGCATGAAGGAAGTATATTTTCTTTTTCTACACAGTTTTTGTACCCTAAAATTTTTCTGAGTATAATAAAATACCTGGAATCTGTTTGTTATAGGAGGGAACATGAAACATACTCTGTAAGTATGTATGGTAAAGAATCAAAGAATGAAATATACACCTTACAGCTGATTTTCTGTGGGGAAAAAAGAAGAGCAATAATTGAAAAATGGTTAACTTTGGATGCAGGACCAGTAGGAAATTAATTTAACAGACAGATTCCTATCACATTTTAGGGAATCAATCCATTATATGCAATGAATTAGCAAGTTTTGAGGCAGCAGCACAGATCAGGCAGTGGCAGCAAAGCCAGCCCAGACCTGCAGTACAAAAGTAGAGATGTATAGAAGGAACTAAAGAATGCCTACCTGTGCGGAGTTACAATCCAAAAGAGCAATCAATTATTCAAACAGTTCTGTATGATTTAAACAGATGTGAAATTCTGACAAGTTCTACTTGTCACAAGTTCTTTCCTTAGGTCTCTGCTTCTTAAATTGTGCCTTGCTTGTGCATAGTATGAAAATGTATCAGTATCGGGTGTACATGAGAAAATGGGTGAATGCAGTGGCATTCACTAATTACTAGTTCTTAGCTAATTACACACTATAAAATCTTGTCTTTCCCTTGTTTCAGGCTCAGACTATGCACTGAAAATGCTATCCATTGCTTAGCAACAGAGAATTGTACTTTATAAGGATAATGATCTTTTTATTACTAGATCTTCAGAGAACTGTGTTTCTCCTTTTAGTTAAAGTGAACTTTTAATCAGTCTTTAATGCTTATTCCTTCACCTGTGAAGCATAGCAACAGGCATCTCTGTCCTTGCATTGATTTACAAAGTTAATCTCTGATGTGTATGTTACTTTTGGGTAATGTGAACAGGTCTTTTTTTTCCTTTTCTTTTTTCTTTTTTTTTTTTTCCCAGCTTTTGGAGATTGATCTTTGTTGTTCTGTGATGAGGATGGGACCAAGTGAACGGGCTTTCTATGTTTGCGTATCGTATGTAGGGTCTCATGAAGGCAAATATTTTGCAAATGTTGTTATCCAGTGAGAGGAAAAATATTTCAAAGTTATTTGGGAATTAATTTCAGTAACACGATGCAATAAGGCCTTAGTCCTTTTCATATTTACTAGTAAGGTCAAAGATGTTAATAATTACTTTATATTAAGTTATGACTGACTTTGTTGGGTCATTAGATGGATGCAATGGAAGGGAAAACCCAGCGTATGAAGGTTTGGTAGCAAATTCTTTGTATCTGTTGAAGCACTGATTCCTGTGTCACTATTTTGACTTGTACTGCTAGTGTTGTGATGGTTGATGGGAGCTTGTGTCTGCAAGGCAGCCTGTGCATCTGAATTCACCCTGCTTGCCTGTGTGGTCCTTTATAGGTTTATAAGAATATCTCAAACCAAATGTGTTTTGTTAAAGAAGAAATGTACTAACACAGCTGCACTGAAAAGCTTAGACACAGTTATTGCTGGCAGGAGTCTGATGATAAGGAGCAGAACGAGGGATTAATGGGTATGGCTCTCTCATCAGCTTGATAACTACTGCAGGGTGACCAGACAGGCAGCTTGGGCAAAGCACAGAGACAACAAAATGCTGTGGCTTCATTGCTGGCCTTGTGCAAGGCTATGGGCAGCCTGGATTCCTGCCTTTTGAGACAGAGGTGGATGCAGATGTGAAGGGGGTGTGTGAAGATGTGATTTTGTTACTGGGCACTGCTGCAGTGATCTGTCATTTTCAGGAAAGGTTTCAGTACTGTAATCTAGAGTCCCTTTCCTCATATGGCTGTGAAGATGCTGAGTGATGTCTGAGTAGTGTCTGGTCTTTGGTTTGTCTTTTCATCTTTCCCTTCTTGTTCTTATGTTCTGAGCAGTTAAGCTTGTTTTTATGTCTTGCATCTCATGACAACCTTTTTCCTTCAATGCAGGGAATAATAATCAAACCAACATATGTTTTAACTGGAGTTTTTTAGTGGAGGAGGCAGCCTGGCACATTCCTAATGATGAATGGGCAGTCCGGGTACCTGATAGAACTAGATATCAGCTCTTCTGATTATACATTTCCTTGTACCCTTTCTTGTGTGGTGACACATGTGACTGACAAAATACGATGTTTCATTCGATGTTTGTAAATAAATTTGCTTTGTGCTCTATGCACACTTTTCAGAAAGAACAAAACCTGAACATTAGTGCAGGGATTCATTGGAGTTTTATAGCTGTTTGCTCTGCTTCTGGCTCTTCCTCTGTATTTTGTACTTCAAAACCAGCTTGCTAAACACATGGAAAAAAACCTAAACAACTGAGTTGGACACATCTTGATACCACTTTAAAACACAAGCATGTTTTGAACTGTCTAAATCTAGTAAACCCAGAGCATTGTCTGGAGCAGTCTTTCCAAGAGATTTCTCACAGAGGCTTTGAAGGTATTAATGGTGGAATATCTTACAATCTCAGTTCAAGAACTTAAGCCTTTAAGAAATTCTCCAGCCTCACTGACATTGTAAAGGTTAACTATAAATGTTTGTTCTTTTATTCAGGGGCAGTATCTGATCCTGTTCTGCTAAGCAGGGACAGTGCTCTGTGCTTCAGGGCAGTCAGACTCTTGGTTTGATGCTTACTGCTGTGCCAGCAGAAATTTGCATCCAATATTAAGCAGACAAGTTTTTCTTCTCTTGGAAGTCATTAAATACACTTTACAGGAGCACTTGCCTGTTCCATTCACCTTAGTTTTCTTAGAGTAAGGAATGCAAATGAACACTCACAGGAGGAGAATCTTTGGGCTTCTAATTATGCCCTTTTCCATTTTCCATTGTGATTTCTTGTATGATAAACACATGTTCAGACTATAAATAGTTTATTTTCCACATCAAATTAATTCTAAACATTTACAGAAGGAAAGCAGGAATAGAAGCCTCTGTTTTCCCTGCCAGCATCGTGTCACTGGAAAATAAGCAGAGCTGTATGTGGTCAGGGGTTTTAAAAAGCCTTTTATTACTGCTTCAAAGCAGATATATTTGATAAACATACCTTATGTCATTCTGTCATGCGCTTGTGTGGAAATAGGAATGGACTGGGATACTTTTAGTAGTCTCATCATCTGATAATTGTTTGTAAATGTTTGATTCACACTTCTCTACCTCAAGCAAGCCCTGTTCTAACACCCCCTGAAGTGAATAGCAGGCTTTGCACTGATTTTCGTGAATATGGGATCAGGATAACATTAAATGATTTTAGGAATTCCTTCTCTCCCAGGAACAAATCTTAATGTGTTTAAGTACTAGTTAAAAAGAGGACTGAGCAAAATGTTTGTAACAATGTGTTTTTAAATTTTTTCTCCATGAACCAGTGAAATGATTCTTAAACTAACCCATGCTGTGCAATGTGAAAAAAAAAGTGAAATTTTGCATGAGCTTTTTTGCTACTAAGCTACTAATGTCATACATTTTGTATTATACATTCCCTTTGTTTATTAGACTTTCAAATAGGGTTGGTTGTTTATGACTAGTGACATTAATGCTTGC
The DNA here is from genome assembly GCA_003697955.1 of Calidris pygmaea. Lineage (NCBI taxonomy): Eukaryota > Metazoa > Chordata > Aves > Charadriiformes > Scolopacidae > Calidris > Calidris pygmaea. The sequence continues at coordinate 63,253 of QJSC01016466.1, forward strand.
AGTTAGCAGACTGTAACCCTAGTGCCTGGAAGAATCAGTAGGAGCAAACTGTTGGCATGAGGTGTTCATCTGATGCAGTGACAACCACTTCTATAGGCACCTGGGTAGATTTTGACTCCTTTCACAAATATGTTGAGGTGTGCTGTTACTAAATCAGAAGAAGCAGGTGATGGGAGAAACAGGGCATGTTTGACTTCTTCTGTTCTGGGTCGTGTGATTTTCTTCACCTCCACAGATGAGGGGTAAGTACAGGACCACTGGACTTGATACGTAGCCTCCAAAAATCTCTGAGGGAAATCGTAAACTAAGATTACTGTAAAGTTAGTAAAATGGGCTGGTGTGTGCTAAACATGATCTTGTAATGACTTGGGAGCTGGGGAGGTAAAAGCAACAATGATATCTTCGTCAGCATTGTGTGACATAGTGAGAATACGGGGATGTACAACTGGGAAGCATCTGGACTACTTCAGAGGCTGTGTTCCTCTTTGTGCTTCCCCTCTGTACTCATGCTGGCCAGTTGTACCTTGTCCTGGTGGTGTTGATTGATGACACAGTTACACTTCTCACAGGAAAGCCTGTGACTGGACTTTGCAGAGGAGCCAACTGACAGCTCTTGTGCAGGCTCCTGGCCCCTGGGACAGTGGTGAAGGCACTGCTCTACTTTGAGATGGGCCAACACAGTGATTGTGTGCTGTGTGACAGCACAGGTCAATGTGATGGGTTTCAGTGGGTGGGCTGGTAGAGGTGGGTTGTTCATAGCCAGAGATATCAGCCAACCCAAACATACAGACTGTGAATGCCTGATGGATCTATATGAAGGAGCATTGCTGCGTCTGAGCTGGGGGATGATATTACTGAACAGGTTTGCCTCTTCAACTGTGCTGTCACTTCTATTACCACTCATGCTTTTTTTCTGCTTTTTTTTTCTCTTAATTGTCCAATCTCATTTAAAGGTTTATTGAAACAGCTTTTTTTCTTATGACCAAAGGATCTTAAAGTGTTACAGGCTGTACAGAACAAAAAGGAGAAGCCAGTTACACTGACAAAATTGGGATTTCACCAATTTTGTCAGTTGTGGGATGCTGACCTGTGATAATACAAGTGTGGGACAAGCACGTGTCTCTTGCTGAGGTCTGAAAGTTCCCAGTCAGGCAGTGCACACAGTAAAACTGAGTGAGAATAGGTCTGGAGAAAAGCAGGCTGCTGCCCAACTGCCTGCTCCTCCTGTTTTTCCTGTGAAGACTTCAAAAATTAGTGAAGTTCCAGACACTGAATTTTTCAGTTAAAAATAAAAAAAACATCCTTGAATGTGTATGAGAGTCAACTGTGGCAATAGATCTTTCCACCTCAAGAGTACATTTTTCTGATCCTGCCCCCTCCTTCCTTCTTCTGCCTCTCTGGGAGCAGTGCTGCAGCCCTGCCTAAAGAGTAATAGCAAACATAAAACTGAGAGTAGCTGCAAGATGCCACAGCTTCTTGATAGTAACCTTTGGAAATACCGTAATCTCCTAATTGCTGCTGTTTCTGTTATATTGACAAGGTGGAAGTTGGTCCATGCATGTGGAGTGAATGAATGATGAATTTCTAACTGATGAGTTTCTCTTGCCATTGTCACCTATTTATGATCTCGTGTCTGAAACTTCCTACTGCAATAGAACATAGATTTTTGTGTTCTAGCCAAGAGCTGGAAAGCTCTCAGCTGAAAACCAAAAATCTATATAATGTGAGCAAGTGGCCATTTTCCTGTTTTCCCACTCCTACTCAAGTCGTGTCAGACTTTTCCAGCTCTTTGACGTAACTTCATCTGTCTTTTGCCTGGGACAGTGGTAAGATGTCTCGTTCTCACACTACCTATAAGCCTGTACAGAGTAGTAACCTGCACCTCTCAAACTGCAGAAAAAGAGCAAAGGGGCTTTCCCCCTACCCATAGCCTGGCAGTTCCCCTGCTATAAGAAAATCCCCAGCAGAGGAAAAGTCAAATCTGGTGTCAGCATCCTTCATGCATCAAGAGAGGCGAACTCAGGAGGGGGTCTGATCAGTGTGTATTATTTTGTACCCTCTTTTGTTGACTGTTATTACATGGTTGACTTCAGACTTGCTTTGACATCACTGGGACTGGGGCCAGAATGGAATGAATCAGAAAATACTGGAACTGTGCATAACAGGCTTCTTATCAAGCCACTTTCTGCTAAACTCAGCAGAACCTGAACATGCCAGAGAACAGGGGACTAAATGGGAAGGAAATTGCTAACACGGATGTTTAATGTGTGGTTGCAAACAGCAGCCTCCTCCCTTTTGTGTAACTCAGACCATCAAGAATTCTAGGATGCACATCATCCAAGAGCATCTCACTCTTGAGTGATGCTGGACCTGGGAAATATGGTGATAGAGCGATAGTGTAAGTTGTAATTGCACCATTTTTATTTGAATATAACCTATTGATCCAGGGAAGAGCATACACCAAACCTCAAGAGGAAAGAGTTGGTGTTAAATAATTCAGACCATTCAACACTTTCCTTTTATCTTTCAAGTAATGGAACCAAATTCATTTCTGATCTGCCTCCAATAGTTTGAAGAGAATTAAACCATTACTGTCATATATTATTTGTGTGTTTGGCACTGTACAAGGCACACCAGGAATGAATGTAGTCCATTATGTTTCTGGACATAAGTTCTCTCTTTGAATTAAGGTGCCTGAAGTTAAGCTCTGGCTGCAGTATCACCTACGGAATAATGACATGAGAATCTGGAGAAATAACCTTGTTATGTGCTTAGGGCTTAATTTTAAAGGACCTGAGCTTGCATTCACTGCTGTAGTTGAAAATTATTGTGATGGTCCCCTGACAATGCAAAAGAGATTTTCTGGAGCAATTTTTGATCAACAGGATTTTTTCATTATCTCTTTATTTAGAAAGTCATTTGTTCAGGTCAGCATATGCTGGTTTGTTGGTCAAAGGGTATTGCTAGCTATTTTCCCCTTCCACCTTTTATTGCCCTCTCATGAATATGGAGAATGTAGTAGTTCTTGATATTATGAAGGAGCACGTCTGCCTTTGATAAAAGACTTGCTGCAGTCTGCAAATCTGATACTATCCAGTGCAGTCCTCTGCAGCACGCTAAATGCCAGCAGAAACCTCACAGCAGACAGACCGACCTACATGTCCCCTTCAAAGGGGGCTGTACTTTATATGTCCTTGGGCAGATGCTATTCAGTGCAGGAGTTTGAGTTTTCTCAGCTTACCAGGTAATCAAACAATGTGTTTTATGGATTTGTGATGTTTTTATTCCCTATTCCCAGAACATTGATAAATGTACAAAATAACTGTCCTTGAGTTTCCAGCATTAAATGTCATTCCACAGAGATCACCTCTGCACCTCTCCCTTCCACAGAGATCACCTCTGCACCTCTCCCGTTGCAAAAAAGAGCAAAGGCGTTTTCCTCCCACCCTCAGTCCAGCCATTTCCCTGCTATGAGAAAATCGCCAGCAGAGGAAAACCCAAAGGCCTTGGGACGCAGACTAGTTTCTCTATTACAGAGTCATTATCCGTGTGTCCATTTGAAAGTTTATTGAGATTTGTAGAAGGATTTGGCAGTTCTGAATGTTTACAAAAATTGAGTAGCTCCATACAGACTCCTCTGGCAAAATTAGCCAGATGCATGTACTTTTCAGCACGTCTAACATACATTAACGACCTTATCCTGGGCTTTTGTTTCTACAGCCAAAACACCCCAATCCTGACTGGCGCTACTCAGCATCCCTAAGGGCAGGAATGCAAAGGTACGTAATTTTTTTCCCCACATGAAGGGGAATTCTGTCTTTGTCCTCTGTGAAAAGGACAAAGTTGTCTGTGTCCTCTGATGTCCCAGACTGATGATATCTGTAGCTGGGATGGAAAGCACCTGAGTTCTGCTGCTGTCACTTCTAGTCTCCAAGTGTTACAGATTTGATCTGACTGCATCTTTTGCTATTTCTATTCTACCATAGATCTGTCCTTTTTTATTATGTGTTTACCTCCTGCCTTTTTATACTTTGACTGTCAAAGCATAATTGCTCTAATTATTGAATTATTTAAGTGATTATACACTTTTTGTTTACTTTAAACCTCCCTGTAATCATCTGTGCTGATATGTTTCAGTGGATTGTCTGCAGCATTGATGCGTTTTCCATCTTCTTGTGTCTCCTTACTATAAAAGAATGCTGCTCCTGCAGTCAGTTTATTAACCACATGGTGCAATCAAGATGATTAACGCAGTTTAAAGGACATTTTGAAGACATGAGATGGATTTTCAAAGAAGGAAAAGTGAGGCTGTGTCCAAATCTCTTTAGACATCTTTGAAAGTCCTCTGCCTAACATCACAAGCAGTCTCTGCTAGAATTTGCTACTCAGTACAGCTGGAAAAAGGGGATTATAATAAAGTTGGTTTTGTAAAGCCTAAATAAAATATATTTGCTCTCCCTTCCTGAGCAGATTTAAAAACTGATTATATATTCGGGTGTAGTCTGACATGATTAGTGAAACTATCTTACAGGTTTAGATGCAATTATAAGGCTGCAGTAGTTCCTAGTGGCACTATAAAGTGCAGGATGGTAATGCTTTTCCCCAAACTGTTGGTGCCATGGGACTGTAGACATCGCCTTTTATCCATAGAGCTGAAGAGTCTTCATAAAGTTGAAGCCCAAAACCCAGATTCAAACTGTCCATCCTGACTGTGCTTCATGTGGGTGAAGGCAGAGTGTACCTCTCCAGCAAACTTTGGGCTGCTGTGTAAAAAGGAACCTAAGCCTCAGGGACCAGAAGGAAAGGAAGAAAGAGCAAGCTTGATTCTATGGCCTTTTGGGCAAATTGGTTTCTTTCTTTTATATTCTTGCTGGGTTTTTTTTCTGGATTTTTTTTTTTTTTTTTTTTTAATCCCCGACTGCTTACTGCAAAATGAATAAACAGTCTGGAGAGTGGGATCCTGAAGCCAGAATTCTTTTGCCTACCTGAGCTCAGGTCTGCTTTTGTGTATTTAAATGAGATCATGTGGGATCCATGTTCCTTTCTATACAGAGTTCAAGATCTTGCCTGAAGTTACTTGAACAATTAATGAAAAGTCAGAGTTCATTTCTGTGAAATTATGTGTTCTGTTCTCTCGCATTGGCAGCCCCCATCCATACCTGAAAGGTCAGGTTCTGAGCCTATGTGACCTGCCTAGATGAAGATTTTAATAAAATGCTGATTTTTAATAGAACTTGTAGAAATTTGGTACCCATAGGATCCTTGACATTTGTGACATTTGGTTGAAATTGCTCATTAAGTTCAAGTTGGAGTGTGGAAGGGAGCTGAGAAGCAGATGAGCAGAAGCAGGGACACAGGCACAAAATCCTGTTTCTCTAAAGAATTGAACACAATACATACCTAGTTCTGCATTAAAAGTACTGGAATTTTTCTTTTTCTTCCATATAAGGTGCTGGCTAATACCCAAATTGGTGTTTTCAAGGCCAAATGCTCACAGTGTGACACCATAAAATTTGCTGTGTTAGATTTTGCATTTGAGAAAGATGTATTTTGCTTTCTGAATGGCTCACAAGAAGCATGAAGTAACCCAGGAAGGTGGGATCTGCTAAAGTAGCGTAATAACAGAAGGACAGAACTAACTCCAACAACTTTTTATTATTTACTTTAATACTAATACATCATAACAGCAAAGAAGGTGTGTAACTTCCTTGTAAGTGACTTCCAGTCAGTGAAAGCAATGTCCTGCAGGTATATTTTATAAATTATGCCACAACTGTGTTTTATTAAAAAATCAAAGATAATTTCGTCAGATCAAAATAACTAGTTCTGCAGTGCTCCAGCAGAATTTGTTAGCATCTTGCAATACTATAGTAGTAGTTGCACACTGACAAATAGTTATGACCTTTGAAGAGTAGCAAGAAAGGAAAAAGTTATAAAGCTCAGGGCAGTTGGGAACTGTATAATCTAACTATGATATATGCTTATTCAGTGCTGTACATGTGGAGGAGGCAGGAGTCCTTCGTGGAGGACCAGGAGGGCCTGATCAGCAGTGGCCAACAGTCTCCAGTGCTACTACAGGTAAGCGTGTAAAAATCCAGAATGTGTGTGAGGAATTAATGTTAACTGAAGTAGACCCCTAATGCTTCCATCTTAGTTTTTCTCTGTTTTGTGTCTCTGAGTGAAGTTCTTGTAAATTAATCTATGGAATCTAAACAGAGTGAAATAATGAAGCATAAAATACATCTTTTTCTTTACTCAGTCTTGGATGAGCACTGGAGATTCAGAGTCTTCGATCCCAGCTCTCATCCTGCCTTTGGAGGTTATTGGTTTGTGTAATGAAAGGTCTTCAGTTCTGATGTGTGTACTCAGATTCAAAATGCCCATGCTTGGGTCTAGAGATTTGTCCTTCATTTCAAAAGAATGGTAAAACTCAGGTAGGAGCTTTTACAAACCCAGTAAGTCTCTTCGAGTGTCTCTTCTCATTTTCTGTGGTGAAATCAGACCTATTTTTTTTTGCTAGCTATTTTCATTCACTAGTACATGATGATGGAAACTAAACTATTATTTCCTTGACAAAATTAATGACCAAAAATACATTTTGGAATGTAGCTTCATTTACTTAGTCACTGATGACTTCACAGCAGTCAGTAAGAATTAGCAAAGGGTCCTCCTTGAGTTAGAAAAAAGAAAATCACCTGTATCTTTTGCAGTGCAGGAAATAAAATAGTCCCACTTTTTATGTTGGAGGAGAAATAATATAGAGACATAGTGGAGCAGCCAGTCACTAGTGTGAGCCCTGTATGACAGCTCCATGCATGTTGTGAGTCCTCCAGAAACTCAAATGAAGAGTAACACTAATATTACAGAGACAAGTCAAAGGCCAAAAAGTGGGGTCTCCAGCAGAAAACGTGTGGGAGCAGCTTTATTTAATGGCTTTTGGTACAAAACCTTCTCTTGGCTTATATGGGAATTTTACCTGGATAAATGGTTGAGGAGTAACCTCAGGATTTGCAATCAGAGTTACAAGATATTCACGAATTAATAGTGCCCAGCAAAACCTGCATTGGTGTTGCAGAAGGGTTGTCTGCAGAAACAGATTTGGAAATTATTATCATATATAATGGGCCCCTAGGCTATAATTGCCTGATTTTCATGTGCTCCTCCTTCTGTTGCAGGGTTTGCAGGAAGACACAGCTTTGAAGGGTGCATAACTGTTGAGTTTGCATTTGAAAATGTCACCACAAGTACACTCTAACCTTTGCAAGGTGTTCCCTCAGGCTTTCAGCTGCACTAATCATCCTTGACAGAGAGCTTAGTGTATTACCTTATACCAAGTTCAGTATTGATGCAAATATTCAGCCAGATGTTTGTTTGCTGGTAATGCAGATTTCTAAGTCCATTAACGTAAATCCAAAGGTAGGATAGCGCTGTCTTCTGAGGAGGTCCTTTGGCATTTGGGTCCCAGAGCCCTATTCCACTGTCTGAACTCCTCCCTGCTATTCTTTTTGGGTCTTATCATTTTAGAATCACTTTGGAAACCTGAGCATCTCTTTGTTTTAGGAGCAGCAGTAACCCTTGGCTCTCATTGCCCTTTCCCTCCATGACCATGAAATGAGGCACTTGTGCAATGAATGCACCCATCACACACACTGCTCTGGATGTTGGTGGCTTTGTAGGGTGGAGAAGACTGTAAGGCATAGTATGAGGAGAAGCTGCCAGGAGTCCCTGTGGAGCTGGGCAGCTGGAGAGGTGACAGCCCAGGTACCAAGGCTAACACTCTGGCCCTTGGATTGAGCATTGTAGATCATTGTTTCTCTGTGTTTTTTATTTCTAAGTAATGTGTTTAAACAGGTTGTGAAAAATACCTTCAGCAACAGGAAGTTTTTTCTGCCATACGGGAAAATATGACTGATTAAAATTGCATTATGGAATATCCACACTAGTTACAGCTACCTTTAAATCCAATTTTTTGAATAAGGTTCCTCATAAATGAATATTTTAAGTCTGCACAATGAAGACTTGTTTTGTCTTTGTTCACTCCCAAGGAATTAGTGACCCTGACATAACACTAATTAACCCTTTTTTTTTATTATAGTGGGTTTCAGGTAATACTGTTCTCAACTCTTTGTAAGCAAAAGCTACAGACATCCTAAGTCTGAATAGCAGACAGACAATTCATAGGGAGATCTCAGTTAGGCTTAATGATTGTGTACATAGCTTGAGTACCTCATCATACATCACACTTTCAGCAATTTAATACCACTCTTAGAATCTTACCTGCACTTTCCCACAAATATCTCTTTCAATGCTTCTTTCTTTTTATGGCTTAAGTTCAAGACCTGTAATATTTTGCATCAGGTTAACATACACAGATGATGCTTTTCAGAAGAGATTCAACTCATTATGGTCAATTGCAGTCAACTGAGTCAACAAATGCGTTTGCTCCTGATACATCATTTGCATATGAATGGAGTGCACCTGGGTCCAGATAAACTCCAAGATTAGCTATTTGTTATCCCTGTTATCATCAGCATCCTGTGGCAGCTGCAGGTCTTGACTTCTGATTACTGGAAACCACTTTCAAGCCCGTTCTGTGCACACATTCTTCATGCAGTTGTTTTAGTCAATTGATTAATCCCAATCAGTTTGTCGTTAAACCATTCATTTAATTTAACAATCCACAAAAGCCATGGGTAAGATGCCTCACAAAGGCAGATTCAGAGAGTTAATCAATGAGAGCATTCAAAGATGATGTCATAGGAACACTTTAAGAAGGATGAACAAGTCAAGTGTTAAATCAGTAAATCCTTAATTCCTAATGCATAGCTGTACTCGAACATCACGTGATGTTTCAGCAAATATTTGTTGCCCAAGCACAACCTGGTCTTCATTTGGCTGACAGCACTTCTATTGACTTCATTACATATTTTACCCGTGCAGGGGACAGTGAATCTCGATCTGGCATTTTTTAATTGTCTTTGCATTTTCTTATGCCCTAGTCCAAGAGTTTGTAGGTTTGTAGTCAGGATACTCATAAGTGAGGTGGGACAAGAAGGCTCCTATGGGTAGAGAATAGCGTTGGGTTTAGCTCTCTGGGGCATCTCATTTGTCCCCCACATGCTATATAACGAGTCCAGGAAGTGCAGACAGATTTCTGTTTTCTGCTCTATATCCTTTGGCAGATTCGGTGATTATATCAGACTTTCTGAAGGTGAAGTTTGTCTCCTGGATGCCAAACTTGGAATAAATGGAGCTTGATTTGCAGAAATGGTGGAAGCTCATAATAGAAGCCAAGATGAATAGAAACTTTGCTCTAATCGTACAACACTGACGATTCTGAATAAATCAGACCTATGCATAGTTCAGAGCTTAGAATTAGTGGGCATTAGACAAATCTATACGTACTTCTATAGGCTTGTGTTCCAATCTACAAAACAGAACTGGTAATACAAATGCTTCACAAAACAGTCTAAAGATGCATTCATAGCATACATAAGACTCAGGAGAATGATAAGGTTTTGTGATGAAAAGCAGCCATGAAGATTTTAAAATCCTCTCTTTAATGTAGGCTTTATATGTGTACAGTAAATAAGGCACTGGGCCACACACTGCATATATAGGAGGGAAAAAAATACTTGCATTCAGATAACTCTGTAAACAAAAGAGGAAAGGACCTAATGAAAAAATCTGCATCTGAAATTTGGAAGCACGTAGCTGAAGACTGTGGGTGAAATACTGGCATCTCTGAAGTCCATGGCAAATAGTCCACTGACTTCAAGGAGGCTAGGATTTGAGTATCTAGCCTTATGAATATGCATGAGGGACTTGAATTAAGGTCACATAGGCAAATGCAATCCTAAAATATGCTAATTTTATGCTTCTAATTTTGCAGTGGTAACATTCTTCTAAATATATCTGTCATTTTTATTTCCTTTTCCCAGGTGATTCTCTGGGGAGGAGTGGTAGCCTTGTTTTTTCAAAAAGTGCTCTTACAAAAAAGGCAATTATATTGTGTGAGAATCTACTGACCTCAACTCAGGCAGTCCTCCATGCTTGACACTTATGATGGATATGTTTATCCCTCGAACTGGCCAACTAAACAGCAGTAGTAAAGTTGGCTGCTGTTCCTTAAGAGAAATAAGCAAGAGAGACAGGTTGGCTGTGGGTTTCATAGCTACTTGAAAAGGCAGGGGAATATTATAACCAAGAAACCCGCAGATCAACTCTAGGACTGAAGAGGACTCTATGTGCTATATATGTATGTGTATATATTTTTGTATATATATGTATGTTTGTATATATATAAAATCTTTATACAAAGACATATATAGCTCCTTGTTTGCCATCACTCCAAGCCTGACTCTTTCAATGTTTGTCCTCTGAAGTTTGTGTCTATCACAGCTTTCCTCTGTTCAGTTTTCCCTGCTGTTCCTTACCTCCTACCTAAGTGTGACCTTTTTACACATGCCATGCTAGCTAGGGGTATTCCATGCCCATATAATCTCAGCCTGTCCTGAAAGACTGTAGAGACCCTTAGGTTTTATTCTGGGAATTGCAGTTGTTCTGGAATAGATTTGTGATGGTTCCTGCTGCAATCAGCTGTAATGCAGAAGAGGTCCATCAATGGGGCGTGGGCTTTAGCGTAAGTGATGAATACTGAAAATTAAATTAAAAGGAACTATGAATATGGCAAATAAGCAAAATTATCTGAAAGGCAAAGTCAGTCTTCCTATTAAGTTTTGTACTGCTGGTTTTGGGTAGAGTATTGCGAAGGGAATGACTGTAGGAAAGCTGTGAAGAAAGGTAAAGGGAATGCTTGGATGGACTTTAATAAGAATGTCCAAGAATTCTTTGATAGGAGAAGAAATTATTATAATTATCTAGTGTAAGTTGTGGTATACGTAATTCCGTGGTTTTGTATGTCAAGCAAGTAAATCCTATGTGAATAAGAGTGTTCTGTCGGAACAGTATGAGAACAGTCTGAGAAGAGCCTAGGTGAGAGACGTGGCATTAGTGTAAGCAGGAGAGAGATGAGCAGAGAAATCTGAGGAATTAGGAGGGACACCAGAAAAGATCTTGGAATAGGAAGGTGAGCACAGATGATCTGGTAGAGGGAAGCAATTGGAAAAGGATGCTAGCAGGTCTACAGGAGGCAGGTATCATTGGGAATGGCACAGTGTAGACTCTTAAGAGACTACTGAGCATAGGTCACTGGAAAGAAGATTGGCACTCTGAGATTCGATAATAGATTTTGATGAGGGGGACAGAAAGCCACACTGCAGTTAGTTGTTCTTTTCATGGAATTTGATCTGTCTGTGTCTTTAAACCATTTAACATCAGCACAGAAGGGACGAGAGATTTTTTTTCAGGTTAACTCTTTCACTCTTGCAACAGACACTGTTCTTGAAATGCAGCAGGCATAACACTCCATTGAAAGCTCACAGGGGCCACAGGGCTGTTACAAAGCTCTTGGCCTCAGAAGTATTTTTCTAAAAATTCAGTTTAAAGAGAAAGAGCCTAAGAAAATAACTCTGAGAGTTATGAGACCTCAGGTATTATGTATTTCATATGATATATCTTTATCCTGTGGTTGTAAATGGAGAACAATTTCATCCTAAATGTCAGTGAGTTTCTGTTCACCTTCTTCAACTGACCTTCCTTATCTACAGAAAAAGGGTCTAATTAGGACTTGTCAAGCAGTCACTGCAAAGAATGTGCAGGGGCTGAAAGTGCTGCTTCTATGAGACTGTTAAAGGTTAATTTACAAATAACAGCAGAGAACACTGGTCTAGCTTAGCTCTAGCAGTTTATTGATTAAAGCTATAATAGATAATAACTAATTAGCAACCCACAACACAAAACTGGGATCTTGGTTTCTTGGGATCTGGGTTTTCAATGGAATTTCATAATTCCAGCTTTCAAAACAAGAAATATCTACTTATCAAAATACCAGCCCTAAGAACCATATCTTAGTCAAGGAAACACTGTGATAATATGTATGATATGTTTAAATAAGAAAATAGGGAAAATGCAGACCAGCCACATTTCTCATGAAAATTAGTCTTCAAATCAGTGATTTGATAAATCCCCAAAATGAAGGTCATAAGCAGTTTAACTAGTTCCTAAGCCTACATAGTACAGTATCATAGAGATTTGCTTCACAGACTCTTGTAATAATGGAAAAAATCATCCCCATAAAGCACACTAAAATCATTATTTAAAGCTGCAGTATCTCTACCAGCTCAGTGAAGGCTGGAGAAAGAAATCATGACAGCTTTCTCATGTAGATGCAGTGCAGTGACGCTATACTAAAATAGAAATAATCTGCAAGGACCGTGTAAGGCTAAATCCCTTTCTTTTATCTCATGTTTTGACCTTGGTCATCAAATTCTTGAGTTAATTCCACCTAGTTGCTGAGACCTGCAATGTAATGCACAGTCCTCAGGTTTGCCCCTTCTCCCAGTACACTTTATTTCCAGGATGCTCCCTATGTGCTTCCTGCTCCTGGATTTCCACTTCCGTTTTTTCCATTTTTACCTCTTTCCTGTTATCCCTCTGGTCTGCCAAGTATGTGCCTCTCTCTTCCCTTTTTCCCTTTAAAACTTGTTTATTCCTTTCAGCTCACGACTCTGGTCTCTTCCTGCTCATCTGTCCACTGTGTCTCCCTTCAGTGTTGTTATTGCAGGAATGCTGAAATGTAGATCACTGGCTTGGCCACACATCACCTTTTCAATATTCTACACTGAGCTAAGGATTTTCCGTTACAAATGCTTCTCATTTCTGACAGCCTGATGGAAGCTGGAGGGGAATGAGAATTTCAGATGCTACTTGGGCTGAAAAAAAGCATTTTGAAATCAGAAAGATTTTTCAAAAGAACATGTCAAAAAAATTAAATATTTTAATGGCAGATGCAGCTTGGCATATTGATTATTATTTTTTAAAAGCTGATGACTCTTCTGACCAGGAACTCATCTACTTCACCATGTACAAACCATAGTTGAACCAGGTGTTTGGGCTTTCAGTATTTGCAGCCAGGACTAGGTAAATTAATAGGTTTGTTCAAATTCCTGTTCATCTGAGTGGGCAAAGAACGGAGGGGAAGAAGATTACATAATACAGAAACCGCAGTCATGATTTGGCAACTGTTAAATTTACTTTCTGTTATTTTTTTATTTTCCTCTTAAGTCCAGAAAACCCATGACTGACCTGAAATAGCATTTGTGATCTTTATCATGGGATGCATTATTTTTCAGTGGAGTGTAGGAAGTAAATTAAATGACATGGATGAGAGATTTAATAGAGTGTGATACCTTAGTCCTTGAAGACTCAGTGTAAGGAAAAAAATGGACTCATCAGAATTTGAAAAAGGCTAATGCTGGAAATTTCAAAGTTCCATGGTTGGTTTATCTTGATATATTTGTCTAAGACTTTGACTATGAAAGAGAATGGTCTTCAAAGAGTTTATGTCTTCAGACCCTGTTGAGAATTCTTGATTCCACCTGCTGCAAAGATGTGTGAGAGGAACTAACCTTTCTCATTAGCCCCAGGCAATGCAGAATGCATCTGTGCATCTTGTCATTCAGTCAAGTCCCTGGGCATGTGCAGCCCTTCCGTTTACATTAGGGCCACATTTGTCCCTGACTGGAGCCAGATGTTGAATTTGCCAAAGTGGAGATGACCACGTCCAACTTCTGGTCTCCACATAGGGTGGTTGTTCCAAGGCAGCTTTCTTGAAGGTTCGTGTAAGACTGATAGCTCCAGCTGAGATACTAATACAGGGAACCTGCAGAATTTCTAAAACCTGGCATAAAATAAGTGTAACGGGCGAAAAAGGCTAATGGTTTTCTGTGACTGAGTAATATGAAGCGAGTGTCCTTGAACTGTGGACAAAAGCTGCTGCAGCTCAAGACTTTGTCATTTTAAGGAGTGATAAAGTAAGAGATTTTACACAAGCAGTTTAACTGGCTATAATGTCTATCTTTAGGTACTAGGAGAAAGTTTAATGTCAATAACTTCTCCTCTACTTAATTATTTTTTTCCTGTAATAATCTCTTTGCTTCCTCAAAATGGAAGGTACAGTTGCTCCTAAAAAATGTTTCTCATTTGACAGCTGTTACTCACTCAACTCTTCCTTCTAAGAACAAAGTGGCATCTCTTGAAAAGGACCTGATTTTGATTATGGTTAACTTTGTTATGTCTGTAGTGGCAAATAGTTTGTTAACTCTTTCGAATCAAACACCAAAAACTCCAGATAGTTTATCAGGTTTCCTACCCTGATTAACCTACCAGCAAGATATTAGTCATACCCCAAATGCTGTTGTAACTGGGCAAACAGGTAGCAGGGAAACAATGCTTCTTACCAAAAAAAGTGTGATTGGTTCTGAGGCATCTGCTAGGAAAATATTTTGTAAATAAAATGAAGTCCAGGTTTGAAATCTAAGCAGCTTTTTCACTTGTCCATCGCTCTAGGCATGTGCTTCTTTGTGATCCTGGTAACAATACCAGTGAGTTTGCCTTGCATGCCTACTGGTAATAATCTGTAGCTACACAGAAGACATGGATTTTGATTCCCATCTCGATTACTTTCTCAGAGGTTTCAATAAATAAACAGAAAAATCACTCACAGCTGTACTACCTTGTGTTATGATCTTGTCAGAACTTATAAGCGAAACAGGTGTTTATTTGGTCAGTACTTCAGGGAATTGATGGTAATCAAATTGTTTCCACATGAGCTTACAGCTGCTTTATTTTCTCCCTGTTGTGCCTCCCTTTTGTGTGGTCTTTCTTTCTTTCTTTCTTTCTTTCTTTCTTTCTTTCTTTCTTTCTTTCTTTCTTTCTTTCTTTCTTTCTTTCTTTCTTTCTTTCTTTCATTTTTACTCTTTCTGTACTGCTGTGGGCTTAATTTTATTCTCTTTAGATTTTCTTAAAATAAAAGATACTCAAGTAAATGTTAAAACAACCTATTACGTTAATGATCCCAGAGAAATTTCATCCCTGTTATCTCTTGCAATATACAGTTCACTATCTGATAGAAAATAGGTGTATAAAATAAGGAAGGTTCTAAGCAATTCTAAGAAATTTTGATGTGGAATGTGTTTGTATTGCAAGTGATGGAAGGAGAAAAGAGGTTGAGGGAGAGCACACCACTATGTGATATTACATCTTCCCCTAATGGATGTCTGCCTGTGTGCAGCACTTTGCTGTACACAAGGGTCATGAATGTATTTTTCATGTGTTTATTTTTATAACCGGGCATTGCTTCAGCATCTGTTATTAATGTTGTAGTGTGGCAGTGCCTCTCAGGTCAGATGGTGCTACACAAAGCCGACACAAATAGCAAAAGACAAGCCTTGCCTTAAGGAACTTACCACTTACATGAGCAGGGCAGACAGAGTCTGGGAACACAAGGGAAAGGGAATGATCATTATTCCGGTTTTAAAAGGAAAAAAAGCAAGGTCCAGAAAAATTAAAATTATTCTTATCACAGAGTGCTCTGTGGCAATGCTGAGAACTGGATCAGCATCCACCTGACTCAAAATTTTCTCACTGCAGCAGGGGTGAGCAGAGGATAACAGAGCTGTGAGCCTGTTTTGGGGCATCCTTCCCTGCTCCTCTCCAGCCTGCTGAGCCATAGACAGCCCCGTAGGTCAGGCCTTCCTGGAAACCGTGTGATTATTGTTTCAGCCTTCATGTTTCACTCCCATGGCAGATCTTTAGCAGCTCACAAGCCCTGCTTTTAAAGAGGCAGCGGCTGCTTCACACTTCTCTTGGACATTGTTTCTCTCTTTTGCACTTCCCTGATCTCTTTGCTGTATCCTTGCTTTGGTGGGACCACCAGGATAGAATTGGGCTGCACAAAGCAGAGAAAGCAATACTGCAATACTGTGTATATTTTTCCAGCAAACATTCTGACTATTTATGTAACAGTGACCTAGAGATGCTGAATTTACTTTGAGACCTAAGCTCTGAACTCCTTCAGTCATTACTTGTGTGCACTCAGAGGGTGTAATGAGAGACGTAAAACAGTAACAGCAGCACGCAAAGGCAATCCCTTCATTATGGGGATTTAATTCTCAGAAAATCAAGGCTCTGGCTGTGGAGGGAATGGATCTTAGTGCAGCTTCTCTGCTCTTGTCTTCTATAGTTACAGTCACCCATCCCTAAAAGCATCCCCTCTTAGCACGCACACACAGCTAGCAAAATAACTGGGTTGATTAGGAAGAAAAAAAAAAACCACAAACCCTTTGTGGTCTGTGGAAATTGTTTCTATGTTTTTTAGGCTGAGAAAAATAGTGTGCTGCTGCTACTTGCATGGGTAGATCAGACAGGTCCAGAGATGCAGAGGAGACTCGGAGCCTGCGGGACCTTGTGCATAGCCCATGCGGTGCTGGGATCAGATTCCAAGAGGCAACCAGAGCAAAACTTTTAGCAGCAGCGGTTCATCCCACAGCAAATGCTGTCAAGGAGGCTGGAGCTAGAACAGAATTCACTGGCAGTGTTTTGAACATGATGAAACTAAATTGCTTACACTTTGATCGAGTTTGTAACTAGGAACCAAGCAAGTGCTTCATTTGCATTTGTTAGTGGCCCAGTTCTGTCTTGTGCACACCTCCCATGATTTGGTTTTTGACTTTTCAGGAAAAAGAGCTGTTGAAAAAGCAAGTAAGGTTTGTTGATTGCCATAGTTTGGCTGGGCTGGCTTCTGAAATCTGGCCACTGGCAAGCAAATCCTATGCTGATGGATTCACAGACTTTCTTGGATGGTGTGAGCTATGCTGTTGCATAGGGTGGGGTGGGATTTGAGGGACTGCAAAGGGAGTTCAGGCTCCATGTAAAGGTCAGATCTCAGGCATATAATACTGAAGCACACACAAGCCAGGCTGCTGCCCAGACTGGGAGTGGCACTAATTAAATACCTAATTGTGCAGCTAATCTCCTTAGGCTCACTTAGACAATTAATGGCAAGAGAGGTCATCTGCCCTTCCCACTCTGCATTTGTCCCTGTGGTTACTAGAGCTGGCAGAGGGATTTTGCCTCAGGTTATACCTTCTTATCCTGTAATCACACCTCCTTGGCTTTGTGCCTGGTCCTATGGATTGCTTATTCTGGCCAGGTTATTCAAACCTTTAGAAAAAAATACCTAGTTATTTCCAAGAGGCAAGCTCTGGTCTTCAAGTAATTCCAACAGGAATTAATCACATACAGATTTTTAATACGTTGGAAGGCACTTGGAAATCAAGAAACCATAGACTGAGCTAAGAAACAACCAGGAAAGTTCTGAGCCTTCTTTAGTTCTTGATTCAATTTTCTGATATTTTTGTTGCACGTAATTACTTGAATATGGCAGCTCATATAGGAAGAACAGAATATTGTAGGATTTGGAATAAAATTAGAGATTTTTTTAACAAAGACAGTGATTGGAAAATGGCAAAACCTGTAGTTAAAATAGTATCACAATACTGAAAAATGCGCAATTAAAAAGTCTTCCCTCAGGATTCCTTCAAACACTGCCTGCAGGTTTTACAACATTGTGTTTAAAACAGAAAATCCAAAGTGGATGTTTCATTATCAAGGAATGTTACACATCAAACACAGCTCAGGATTTGCAGTTGCAAATTACATTTCTCTCCCTCCTGCTCTCAGTCTTTCACTGTCTTGTGCTGTATTACTTTGCCATGATCCTGGATGCTCCCAGGAGCAAGAGGCTGTCCTTTTAGTGGTGAATCAACTTGCACACTTATAGTGCTGTTTAAGTGGTCAGAATTAATAACTACAGTAACTGAATACTTGTCTTCAGTGTTCATTTCAAACTGCTCCCGTTGTCATTTCAGACAGTCTAAGCAGACATACTGTAATGGTAAGCAGTGTCCTTTCCAAATGCCTGGAGTCAAAAATATTCAGTCAGATGTAGAGGACAAGCTGGCCCAAAGAAGTAGCCTGCAACTACGGTATGCATAGACTATCAGCAGAAGGAGTGTGCTAGCACCATGCTACTCATTAGGTTTCCAAGGGATTTGTTCTCTCTGGTTATCACATAAGAATGTCATCTCTTCATGGCAAAAATTACCTGTTCTCGGTAGATTATTATCTTGCTGCAAATTTATGCTAAGTAAGTAGCAGAGTCTCCCACATGTGTAGCTGGAAACAGAAGAATTAAAATAAATGAATGACATTAATTTCAGATTATCCGCCTCAGTTATTCCCAGACTTCTCTGCATCTGGGAGAAATAAAGCACCATGATGATCATCACCTTTTGCTTTTAATTGAGCTTATTTCCTGGAGGGCAAGAAAGGTTACAGAGTTTAATGAGGACCACACAGGCTATGGTCTAGTCTGGATCCCTGTCTTTAACCCTCTGAAGAGTGCAGGTGCTGTTACATAGTAAAACTCTTTTCAGCAGCAAAGTTTGAAGACAGAACAAAGCACATTTCTGTTGTTCCACACTGTAAATCAGTATATCCATCTCAGCGTACAGCTACAACCTGCAGCTACACTTATCTAGAAGACCCGTTAATAGGAAAGAGTACTACTTACTTCTAGGTCAACAGGCAAAATAATCTGGTGATCCTAATCCAGTTCCCCACAGGCAATTTACCACATCGGAGAAAACATTACCACAACTGAAACTAATTGGCAGCCCTGGCAGGGAGGCCAGTGGGACATGCAGACTAAAGCCGTGCAGGTCAGCTTCTGATCTTTTCTGAGGCGTGTTGGAGAGACAGCATGATGGAATGTTTGGAGCATTTCCGCCAGCTTTATAGCTGTTGTCAGTGGAAAATATTCCCAGCTGTCAATACTGATGCTAAAATTATTTCTTGATGCATTTTTATGAATCTTCAAATTATATGTCAAATACAATTTTAAAAGCCTAATCCTCATCAAGGCTTACAATTAACCTCCTTATTCTGGCCTGGTATTTTGCTTTTTCCCATTCTCAGCTGGCAAGTATTTGTAACAGACATTGTAGAAAGTGCATCTGGGTCCTTCATAGTTATGATGTGAGTTCAGCCTTGGCTGGAGATCTTTGATAACAACTTCACTCTAATTTGTACATTCTCCTTTCCATTTGTTAATTTCCCTCGATTAATATGAATTAACTACTAGTTTAAGAATGCTTCACAGTTCCTTCATGAGGAGTAAAAATTCATCAGAAGATGGAATGCTGGTAAAAGTAAAATGTAGGTGTTTCTTCCTGCTTCATACTAGTCTTCCAGGCAACCTTAGAGTTCACTCCACATTTGCATTAAAGGAAAGAAAGAGACAGTTAAAGAGACTAAAGTATCTCTTTAAGAAGATCTGCAACAGCTCTATGTTAACTAGTGCTCAGTACAAAATACTGCCAAGTTGGCCTGCAGAGTTGCTAGGAAACCAAAATAAAAATCCCTACAAAGCCCAGGGATATCATGAGAATGACAGATTTTGCTGCTATTCCTCTTTTGGTCTGGGATGGTTTTTTTTGGTGATGGTTTAGCAAGATTGTGGAGGAGGGAGAGAGGAGAGAGGCTGCATACAGCAGTGTTTGGAGGAAGCACTTTAAAGAATCAGTTTTCGAGTCAGGACAATGGTGTCCTTCCTGCTCTTACCCTGCTTGTATTCCAAAAAATATGGAGGCAGCTGGCAGGGAAGACAGTGGGGCTTGTAGCAGGGAAGAGCTTGCCTGCATTTCAGGGAGGCTATGTGGACTAAGTGGATGTGTAGCTCCATATCAGCTTATAACAGTCTAAGTCTGGGATTTTTGGTTTTGCTTTTTCTTTTAGTTCCTGCCATACATCCCAATCCTCTCTCAAATCAGCTGTTTCTCCTCTGACTATAGAGTTAGTTGGTTAGTTAGGAGGTGATCTCCCTGAAAAGTCTTGTGTAGGCTTAATTTTCAACTAAATTAGCTGCTGCTGAGAAGTAATACTGGTACAAAAAGGTGTAGGGATAAATGTTCACACAGAATAAATGTGTTGAACTGCATCTTCAGAACAAAGAACTGTTGTGCTCGTAGAGAGTTAACCTTGTGAAAACATGGTGGCAGAAAGAGGAATCAAGAACTAATCTCTTTGTGGAGTTCATAGTAACAGATAATGAAGAGAAAAGGAAGATAAGGAATTTCATTTTCTGAATAAGAAGAACACAAACAGTGAAAGAGATAATATGTCCACGAATAATAAAGCATTTGATAAGGGGTTTGAGAAGGAAAGTAATCCCCTGACAGAATTAATTTTTCTAAAATATGTTATTTTTGAAGTATATTTATGAAGTAAAATTTTGAATAGATATCTGCATGAAGAATGCACAACTCCAGCCCTGGAGACAGCCATTTTGAAAATTAGAGATGAGATACAGATGGGTTACAGCTATACTGTAACAACAATTTAGGCTGTGCTCAGCATGCATGGCTCCTCCATATTGCAGTGGATTTGCAAAAATACTGAACATTTCCCCCATTTGTACTCCCCAGTTTGCTTATGCGGAGCCTCAGGTTTGGGTAAGCACCACAACAGTCAGTGAATATGGCTTTGGGACCACTCAAAAAAAAATCTCAGAGAAAACCTGAGATACAACATCAGAGAAATGCCTGTCTGTAGGAGACGAATCAACTTTTGACTGCTGTGAGTACAACACAAGGGTACCATGTCAATAAGAAACTAAGAATTAAACAAAAAACCAGCCATCTGGGTTTTTCCTAACTTTGGTTGCATGTGATGCAAACAATACCATCCCAGTTGGTAACACAAACTTGTGAGCTCAGGTAAATTCTGGTTGAGAGAAATAACATGTTACATTCAGTTTGTCACTTCCTAGGGCATGTAGCTAAACCAGATCAGCTGCATTATGTTCACCAACTTCCTTTTTCACTATTATTCAAGTAGCTTATCGTGACTGCTGGAAATGCTGACATCTGTGTTGTAGATGGAGGCCAGAATACACAGAGCCATGACTTCTGTGTTCTTAGTTAAGTTTATAACATTTGCCCTGGAGCTGGGAATGACAGACAATGACACTGTGTATGGGAACACATTTACTCATAGTCTGGGTACTGTAGCTACCCAGCCTAAGAAAAACTAGTTGCAAGAATCCACGTGGTGATGTGGAAACTTACAGTGAAGATGAGACCTATGGTATGATTTGAGACCTATGGTCTGGGCAGACATTCTCAGTAGATAACATTAGTCAGAAAGAGCTGCTGGGCATTCAGCTGCTGTGTGTGCAGCCAGTCTACTTGATCGATGACCAATTCCATCTCAGATGGATGGTGCTGCCAGCTGCAATATAATCAGCAATACTGATAAGCAGCAATATTGGATTGGAGAATGTGACCAAATGTTTGTGTTGTATTAACAGAACTATTTAATGGCTGGTGAGCAATTGCAGGCTGTTGAAAAGAAACTCGGTAAGCATGAGACACTGCTGCTTGGAATACATTATAGCAGGGAGAGTAAGCCCTTGCATGTGGTTCAGTGCTGCATGAGCACATTCACAAGAGAGGAGGGAGAACTCATCAAGCGTTCTTCTTGCCTTTCCCATGCCCTCTAAGGATATGTTTCTAAGAGCATGCTGAAGTCAAAACAGAATCCACTGTGAAGTTCATGAGACTACTGAAATGCAGGTGGCCATCAGGTGTAGTAATACTACTGTAGAAAGAACATGATCTGTGAAGAAAAGAAATTGTTATATCCACTAAAATTAGAAAAGCAGATCCACAGCCAAATATTTATTTAAAACCTCACAGGCAACGTGAGAATCAGCACTGCCAGCTCATTGAAAAAATGTATCAGCTGTTTCCACCATCTGAGGACAAACTGATCTGCTCAAGGCAGTCTTCTCTGACTGTGGTAACTGTCTTCTGCCAGACAGATTTACCAGACCAGCTGACTGTATTTGTCTGTATTTGGTAGGCATTTCTGGCAGTAAATGCTTAAGGGCATTAGGGCTTGAAAGATTTTTTACTATTAGTATATGCAGACCATAGAGGAACTCCAAGACTTCTGAATGGCACCTATTTAGAGAAATAGCACTAAATTACCATTTTAGCAGAAAAGAAGGAAAGCCTGGAGAAAAATCCCCAAATCACACACTAGAATTGCCTCTTTATAGTGAGTGTAGGAAGAATGTAGCCAACTATCTCCCTTTCACTGCAGAGTCAGCTTTGCAGCATATCTGAGATGAAACCTGCCCCAGGACAGGAAAATTTGGCCAGGCAGACAAGCTGAAGATGAATAAGGCAGAAGAAATCTGAATAATGCTAACTTCTGAAAACTCCAGTAGTCCACAGGAGACTGAGAGCCTGAATGGACAAGCCCAGACCAAAGGACAGGAAGGGATTAAGCGGTTTATAGTGTCACAAACTGCCGTTCTAAATTCTGTACTTTCCTATCAGTATCCAGGGAGCCTTTCAGGTTGTTGACTTGCAATAATGCAACAAGACCAGATTCTTGAAAGTGTGAAAAAAACATAATTCAGAGTTCCTTCAAAATTCTGCATATTCTGGCAAAAAATGAACAAGATTGCATTGGACTGGCCATACATCTACCTTTGAGGTACAGGCTGGGAAGTGGAGAAGATCGTAATTAAATATTTGCTCTACCATTTGGGCTTCACAGCAATAACGTTTCCTCTGAGCTGTGCAGAACATTATGCCTGAGAAGTTACTCTAATTATTACCACTGATACACGTAAAGCTTAGTAGTCAAACATCCAGGAAGCATCTCATTTAAAAAAAAATAAACTCCTTGTTTGTTGGGGTTTTTTTACATCACCAGAGTTATGATTCTTTTTCCTTTCTTCTTTTTCCCTCCCAGGATTTTTTGAAAGCCATAAGGATTATAGATTTGATTTTGTTAAATTCTGAAATTATATAGTGCTAAAGCAGCATTTGAGCCTTCAAAAAGTCTAGCAGCCATCTTGTAGTATGTGTAACATGAGAGAACTGGCAGTTGTGCACTTCAGAGTAATTACTGGTAAAAAGTGGAACTCTAATAATTCCATGGTATTAATTTTTGTGAACATATGTTTTTATACTTATACATATCATTTTGTGAACATAGAGTTTTCTATGACAGTTTTGACATGCGAGTCAAGCCAATGTTGAACATATAGTGCTGCTGATGAATTGTGAATTTTTAGATATCCTGACTTTTGGATGCACAGCTGCTCACTTCATATGTTGGGTTAATAGTTACGTTCAGCTCAGATGCTGAGGGTATTACCCTTGAAACTGGTGAATAGAGATTCCTGTAGAGCAGAGCTTGCTTTCTGCTCTGCCAGGTGCTGTTTGTGGCCTTCTGGGCTATATACAAATTCCTTCTACTTTCACAGAGGAACTTAGGAGACAAGAAAGGATTGTTTGTGTTTTGCATGGCCTTTATTCACCCTGAAAAAGGGCAACCTTTACAGTTTTTTTTCATACAGAACATGTGGTCTGAGACTGCAATTCTATGATAAATATAAAAAATATATAACATGGATTAAGGTAAGGGGTATATTTGGTTTCTGAGATAAATTTAGTATTTGTGAAAGTGGGGCACCTGGCAATGAGGTCTCCTGTTTACTGCAGATCCTCTGCCCTCTGCTGGGCAGAAATTTCTACCTCCTTTGCAGGCCCCCTGGTGTTTAATCTTTGACTTGGGAAGAATCAAGGGTAGCAGCCACTGGATATTTCTTACTTATGTGTTAATCATGCTTTTATTTCTCTCCTGATGTTGGTAGTTAGGGAAAAGGACGTTGTAAGTGTTATTTGTGGTGTGGAGATTTGTCCCTCCCACCACTTGACAGAGACCCATCATTTCGTAACACATAGGCTGGGAGGTGAAAGTTGCAGCAGGTTCTGGAATCGCAAAGGTTTTTGAGATACGGGCAGTACATCCTGGCAAACATTCAGCTGGGGTTTCAGAATAATTTGGGTACACCTTTATGCTGAGACAACAGTTTGAATGTACAAACGGAGTTTCCAGATGAGAATGTCACTGCCTAATCAGGAGAAACATATTCAGGTCAAATGCCAGATACAGTTATGCAGGATAACAGTGCTGTTCCACACAGCCTTTAGGGAAGCAGCATAATACTGAAATGCTGAAAAAGAATCCAGAAAATGGTGCACAACTTAGAAGGAAGCCATCCGAAGATATTTTTCTCTCTTGCAGACCATGATTATTGATTACTCAGTTCTGTGATTCTCAGACAAGAGCTCTTCATTGACTGAAATTAAATTTATGAGGGCAGTTGCTTTCTCTGCAGCAGCAATGCATGCATGGCATGTTCTGTTTGTCACAGATGCCTGGGTAAGGAAAAGCACCTGTTATTAAATGCATGATGGTGTAGAGAATAGGATGGACAAACAGACCATGAAATTGCATTGGGTCAGTCCTATGCTGCCAATCCTGAACACTCAAAACTTAAACCTCAACTAGAGATTGTTTTAAAAATTAGGATTTAAAGAAAACAAAACAAAATAAAACAAAAAACAAGCAAAAAAACCCCCAAAGAATTAGTTCCTTTTATTTGCTTTCTGGTGCATTAGCAGCCTAACTCCCCTACCCCCATCCCCGTGAAACCTGAGATTTTCACAAAATCACAAAATGACTGATAAGTGACAAATATTCTGAGAACTGTCAGGATGAATGGGCATGACCTGATCCACAGCACAAAGACTAGAGACACAAAAATCCCACATGGGTAGAAAGAGCTACATGAGAAAACTCAGGCTGCAGTTTATGCTCTTTCATTATTTAATTGTGATTAAAATACAACAGCCACAAAGGAACAAGCTTGATTCCATTCTGTCTGTGTTAGACTATGGCAGTGCCACCTGCTCAGCATTTTACTTTCTTAATGTAGCTTTTCTACTGAGCCCAAAGCAGAATTACTTGGAGGAGCTGCAGAAAACTTGCAGAGAAGCTTGTGATAGTTGAGGATTAGAAGGCAGGAAATGGGTGATTCACTTTAGCTTCTGCAGCCAAGCACTAAATCAAAGCTGCAGGCAGGAGCACAAAGGATATTTCGGAGGAGTATGAACTGATTCCTAAGTTATTTACAGAGGAGAAAAAATAGTTGGTTTTGCCTTAAGAAAACTCTTCAGGTTTGAGTGCCATTGCAAAAATAGTTGTCCAATCAGGTGACTTTGAGTCCTAGCGTGGTCTTGGATCAATGAGTTTGTCTCAGCTTCTTCAGTACGGGGAAAGTCATCTCCCCTGGCACGAGTTGATATACTTTGGTGAAAGACTGAGGCCATGAACAGAGCATCTGAGCAATTAACAGATTATTTTCAGTATTTATAAACAGTTCTTTTGTTGGTTTATTGTTAACTTCCATTCTCACTTTTTTTTTTTTTAAATTGTGTTTGTTTCTCTAAAAGATATTTATGTGCCAAAGGGAAACCTCTTGCCCCTTCAAAAAAAAAAAAACAAAACCAAACCAAACAACCAAAAGTAAAGTTATCATAATTCATTTCTGCTATTTGTTTTTCTCAGATATTACAGGCAAGGCTATATGGCTCATGTCTGTATTTGCTATTGAGCCGAAATATTTGTCCTTTCTCCAGGTATTGTCCCCTCCTGAAGACTGACGCGTCAGCTCTAAGCAACTGGCAGATTTGCTCATCCACAGAGATACAAATCTGTTTGCCTGTTCACTGAGTTGTTTCACCAGAGATGCAAATTGGATAATTGCTGATGCAAAAATTGTCAATAGCTGCTTGTCGAAGATCTGTGTGCATGATTATACTGTTTTTAAGGGAAGAGTTCTTAAATATTAGTGCTAGCTTCAGTAAATATGCACACACGTTTTTTAATATAAAATTCAGAGTTGTGTGCCTCTCTGGTGAGTAGAATGAAACAGATCAAGCACAGCATTTTAAAGCATCGTTTTGCTGTCTTTTCTCCTCGGTACACAGTATGTGTACTTTGACTGCACTTCCTCCAGTCTCTGAGCCACTGCAGAAATTCCAGCCACTGAGCAGCTGCGTGTATGCTTGAATGAAGCATGTGCTATTCTATGTGTCAGCAGAAGAGATATAAATAGAGCCTTTTTCTCCTTGTTGTCAAAAACTATGTTTCTGATGGCTACCCCAAGCAATTTCTTCTTCAAGTCTGGTGTAAAGGGAGGTTTAAGTGAGATTCAGTGCTGCAGTCGTGGATCTTAGGGAGAATATGAAGTAATGTAAGGATTGCAGCCATTTACACCTAGTGCTTAGTGGGACAAGGCATATCAAGATTAATGAATGGCTGCTCTTGCTGCTGTCCAGGCAAGTGGGAAGTTGCTGTGGACAGAAGATGGCTTTCTTTTTTTCTGCAGAAGTTGCCTTTTTTCCCGCCTTTCCAGTGAGGAAATATATTGACATAACTGTCAAAAATCCCCCTTTATGAAGGGGTGTGTGTGAAGCTCTTTCAGCTTTGTGTTCCCCTGCTGACACATGCTGGCCTCACACCTTTGTAATGGAGAATCACTGCTGTTGCCAACTCACACACCAAATGCAGTCAGCTGAGAGCTGGTGGGTGAGTTGATTTGTCTGCCATTGGGCATCCCTGAGTGGGAGAACAGCAGTCCCTGGTATAGCAAGAATATGCTTTTGTCATCATATGATCTGATGCACCACAGCTGCACCACACATCAGAACCCTGTGAACTCAAGTGGTCTCCATGAATTAAAATGGACTGGGACATAATACCCATTAAGGTACTATTCCAGACACAGAGTTGATAATGTAACAAGCCCTTTCCTCCATCACCTGACCTGGTGGTGGTGTGAGTGGGGAAAGAGACTGGGGAAGTAGAATCTGAAATGGGGTGTTCTTTGAGGTTGGAGAGGGCTTGGCCCATCCTGGGAAGCACAAGGGCTACTTCAGGAGGCTCTGGTTGCATATGGCTTTGATGGAATTGCAAGTGAGGTCTCACCTCACTTTTCCCATTCAAATAAATTTTTAAAGTGTTCCTGAGCTGTAAGCACCTGGTTTGGTCTAGAGTTTCTGAAAGAAACATCATCTTTTCATTATGTGCGTCCAGCTCAGTGCCAGGACTCCTGTGGGTATTAGCAGGCCACAATTTATGCAAAGAATGTATTAATGCATGCACCTCTGTCACCGGTTTCCTTTCTGCTAAGGAAGTGCCATGCACCACGCCCCATCTGCTGCAGTTCAGAGATGTGCCCATAGTACAGATTGGCATACATGAGGCTGGCGCTTCACAGTGGTCCCTATTGCTGTCAGGAGTTGCTCTCCATCATTCTAAGTACACTTACATGTGAAGCCAGTCACTCACCTCCTCAACAATCACAGAAATTCAAAACAAAATGAACCAATGTATGAATATACATACAATTACAATGGGAAAACAAAAGTTTAAAGTTGAATTCAGAGTTAAAATATTTCTTTAATATTCTACATGTAGATCCCACCAGATGGTAATTTAAAATTCCTTTTGAAGTGAAGTATGCAAGAAGCAATAACATCACATTTTAGCCTTTTTACCATGAAGACCTTTTAAGTGTCTCTATTCTTTGACAGGTTGTCCTAGTTACCTGGGCATTTGACACATTTCCTGGAAGGAAAATAACTATGCTATCAATCCAGATACAGTCTGTCCTTGATTTTGTCCCTCATTTTTCATTTAATGGAATCATATCTATAAGAAATGTGAATTTTCTAAAATTTAATCAGGATAGGATTTTTTTGTCTGTTAGCCTTCATTAAGCAATAATGTAGAAATGAAGTTAATTTTCCTTTGCTCTCAGACTTCCATTTCACTTCCATTACACTTTATGTGTAATAATTCATTTCCCAGATTTGATCTTCCTGTTCATTTCAAGCCAGTTCTTCCATTTTTAGTATTTCCTTCAGAGAAGTGAAATAGCAGGCATATTATATAAATATGTATTTATATAAATATATATAAATGTTACTACAACTGTTTGAGCAATGCCTTTCGTGAAAGAGAATTCATTAATAAAAAGTCCTCCAAGTGTGGACCTCACAACCACTTGAAAGAGCAAAGCTATTTCTGCAGTAGGATAATGGATGTGGGGACTCTTTGCAAGGTCACCTCCATTTTCTCCCCAGAGAATGTTTAAAGGATTCTAAAAAATAGAGAAATAGTGTAGCATGCTTATCCAGGGGGCTTATCATTTTGTATTAGCAGTTACTCATCACATTTAATTAAGATTCCTTTTCAGCTAATGTGAAATATTATTAGCTCCATTCATCCCATATCAGTGAAAAGGAATAATAATGGGACGTGATCCTAACAGGAGATGACAGCAAGCTGCTAATGTGACATCCATATTGTGGAAGGGAAGAGGGCTGTGGCTGCTAGAGTCTGTTTTGAAGCCTGTGATGTCTTCAGTTTTACAGCCCCTTGCTGTGGAAGGTATCAAAGTAACACACCTCTTTTAGGGCACGTTACTGCCTAACAGCCATATCAGTGAGAATCAAAGTAGACATTAGTTAGTATTTAGTTAATTGGCTTTTGGAGGAGGAGAAGTTTGCAGAGGTTGAGTGACAAACCAGCCAGAGTAGGTCAGCTAAAGGATTTTGTAGGTCTAAATTAATTTTATATACCTGTATATAAAATAGTATAGTTTACTTTTGAAATGAAGAAATCCCTTGAGGATAACAAAACCAAGCTAAAATAAGCAGTAATAGTACCATTTATTCCCCTTTGTGGTCAAGACAGAGAAAAGGCCAGTTTAAGCTTTCTTTCATAAAATTCCACTAAAATTATCCCTTTTTGGTGATTGGAGCCAGGAAACAGGTTCCAACTCTGTGGTTTAGAGCACAGAGCCACCTTCACCCTCTAAAAGACAAGGCACTGCATTTTCCAGGCTCTGAAGTGGAAAACACACTCTGTGTGTTTTTTGAAAGGAAGATCCAAGCAGAAAGTGTCACACTGTAGTCATCTGGCCTGGACATTGCAATAGTTTGGGCTGCTGGGGTGGGACCCATGTACAAGAGGAATGGTTGAAGACTGTAAGTTGAACATAGATGATGAAGACAGAAAAAAAAAAAAGGTTATCTTTTAAGACCATTTCTTAGGTGTCCGTGATCCATTACTATGCTATCCTTTCTAAGTGGTGAAGCTCACACATTCATTCATGTTTAAAATAGATGACTCTAAAAGCATTGAAATAAATGTGTCCCTTTTTCTTTCACTACCACTTCAAGCATCCAATTAGTTGGTTAAAATTAGATTCTGCTTCGAAAGACTAAAATTGATGCATGAAGTTTCCATAGTTACTGTCTTTCTATTAATTGTTCTCAGTTTAAAAGTGGGGATTCTCTTCTGCCTCCCAGCACTGGGATTTGGCAGTCATGCTGAGCTCTTTCCTCTTTAGGCACCAGCAGTAATATGGGATGTGCTAAGGTAAATTCACCTGCAGAACGATTGCACAGCTGTAGAGTCTGTTACTTGGTACCGAATTTTGTTGAGGGAAGGGACTGAATTTTGGGGTTTTTTGTTTTGTTTTGTTCAGAAGGGACTGAATTCAACTATATTCTCTTATTCAAATGAGAACCTAGTTCTGTTCTGGAGATCCAACACTAGGAAAACATCCAATTCCACCTTTTTTCTTTCATTCAGGTAACGTGAAATCCCCAATGTGAGATTTTTCTTTGGGGAATCAGTCACAGCCAGCCATTGAGATGGGGGCTGAGGCAGAAGGTGGCTGCAGACAGGAGTCCAAGCTGCTGATGCTGTGATCACCCCATGGAAGCCGAGTGGCCTCCAGTGGCAGGAGGCGATCCGATAGATAGTCTGTGCTCTTGGCCTCAGTTAAATAGCTCATCTAGCAGAGAGCCAGGGGAGGAGGGGCTGGCTGGCTGCAGAGTACTGTTACAGGCTGCAGCAGCAGCCAGGAAACGCTTCCTCCTTTTCACCTTCACAGCAGGATTTATGATGGCCTGTGAGCCTGTTGTCCTTCACACAAAAGCACTTGTATAGAAGAATTAAATTATTTTTTGTTTAAATTTGACACAACACAGTAACCAGAATTGGCTTTCCATAATGCAGAGTAAACAGTGCATGGATCTGTTCCTGTCCTCCTACTGTTCGGAGCTTTGTCTTCTGCAATGACTTTTGCTCTCTTTGCAATATTTCATGTCTTCATATAACAGAGGCGGCACCCACACACAGCACCAGTCAGCTGAAAGCAGTTACAACGCCACCTCCCTCCTGGTCATATCCAGAGGGAGATTTGAGCCAGAAATCAGACAGCCCAGTTCTTAAATTACACCTTTTTGGGATGTGTCACCTAGCAGTCCTAAAATTGGCCCTGGGCAGAGGCCTGGGTAGTTGCTTATTGTTCTGGTCAGTTCAAATTTTGGGCATTTAAGGAGGCATGTGGTATTGACATGAAGGCAAAGAACGGCCTTTTCTTTGGTGGCGATGGGGGGTGTGTGGTGGTGAGGCCAACCCACTGCAGGTCCGCAGGGGAAGCATTGTCCCCAGCAGCTTCCCATGCCACCTCTCTCTTCTCCCTGCCCAGGTACTGAGGGGCACAGTGGTTCCCCCAACACCGACTTATTTCCATGCTCTCTATTCACTGCACTTTACCTTACTGTTTGTTTGCTTTAAAACAAGGGCAGAATGGCTGATGCTCTAGCTGCCCACACTGTATTTACAATGCATTTATAAGACGAAAATCATCTGGGTTTTTTTGTTTGTTTTGGGTTGGGGTTTTTTTGTGGTGGTTTGTTGGGGTTTTTTTTGCCTATTTTCAATTATGAACTCTTAAAAATGGTCACTGTGGGCCTGCAGGGATGGTGAAATGCCCAAATAAAAATTTGTCTTGCTTATATTGCAGGAGTAAGCTCTCCCTAACAACCTCTGCTTGTGACACAAAGGTTCATACGCTGCATCCCCCAGAGTCCAGGGTCTGATTAGGGCTGGAAAGATGATATGGAGCATCCTGGATGTGGGTGCATGCTGTCTTGGTGGTGCAGCAGATTAATCCTCAGTTTAGTGAGGGAAAGGTTAAAGCTTATGCTGAGCAAGCACTAACAGGTTCCTTCCAAGACAAATTCTACTGGTGGGAGCAG
The DNA here is from genome assembly GCA_003697955.1 of Calidris pygmaea. Lineage (NCBI taxonomy): Eukaryota > Metazoa > Chordata > Aves > Charadriiformes > Scolopacidae > Calidris > Calidris pygmaea. The sequence continues at coordinate 94,263 of QJSC01016466.1, forward strand.
GACTGGGCTCAAGTACAGTGCTAGAAAGATGTTACCTGAGAAGGTTGATGGTTTTGTGGGGGAAACATCTCTTTTAGTAAAAAGAGAGTGAGGGGAGCTTGGGGCTGCGGACACCGGGCTCTGTTTTCTTCTTCAGCAGCTGCTAGAAGCCATTTGTGGTGCTCTGACCACAGCAGGCTGTGGTACCAAGCAAATCAATTTTTGCTTTCATGTATCTCAGAATATGCCAGCAGAGCTATTTGGTAGCTGACACAATTGCTTTAATGCACAGCCATGTAAGATTGTTTTCTTATAATGAGATAGATAATCTTTACCTAAATTAAATTTCAGTGTAAGCTTGGACAGTAACCTGAGACTGAGCTGGAAGTGACCTCTGTGCCCACCCCCTGCTTTGTATCTGTATGTTGGAGCATCGGGGGCTTATGGATCTCCCATAATATATGTGCTATAATTACCCCGTTTAATGTTACTGACTTTAAATCCAAGAAATGGATTAAAGCTACAGGCTCCTTGATGGGGAGAAGTTTTCATTTTGTTCGTTCCTCCTCTCTCTGAATCATTCGTGCAGAACAGGTCAAACAGATGTAAGGGCAGAGAAGGAGAATTATTTATTTCTTTTTTTTTCTTTAAGACTCAAATTGATATAATCCTTAGTGAAGGTTGGGATTGTTTGGCAAACTGATAGTTAAAATGGTTCAAATTTATTCTGGTTGAATAATTTCTCTGTCTTTCAGTTCAGTATCTGCCATTTTATCATGCTTAAGATGGATTTTTATTTGCTTTCTTTGTTGTTGGCTGTGGCTTTGGTTTGGGGCTTTTTTTTTTCTGCTTTAAAAAAAAAAAAAAAAAGAAAGAAAAAAAAAAGATTAAATGGGCATTTTAATCCCAAAAAGGCTTAGGGATGATCAGTGAAGCCAGAAAGTCCACAGACATCCTCCAAATGACAGAGAGGGTTTTTCAGTGCATGCTGTTTGCATTTGATGTGCTGTTTCAGAATCAGTGCAGAATGTCAGACTCTTTATAACAGTGAATATTCATTAAGCCTGCCAGAGGCAGGAGCTGCAGTCGGTACAGCATGAGTGGAGGAGGCAGGGAAGAGAGAAATCAGGTTAATGACTAGCTTTCTCTGCAATTTGCTTCCTGCTTATTGCCTGATCTCATTTTTAAATAAATTCATTTAATTAATGAGTTTTGCTACTTTGACCTGCGGACAGAAGGGTCTGTGATTAATGATGGGGCATTCCTAGTCTCTCGGTAGCTTTAGTTGGCATGTTCTGGTGTCTAGAAAAAAGAATCAAAAAATATTTCCTTTAAACTTAATAATAATAGATGGTTTGATTGAAGGCTTTTATCTAAATGATCTCCCAAGTCTGTGAGCCACCAAAATTTTAAAGACAGGGACAAAGTGGTGAGCAAGGAACAGAGTGAAATCAAGCTGCTGTCTTGACTGAACATGTCACACAGTCAAAAACATCTCTGCAGGGAGACAGAGCTGCACCGAAATGCTTTCCCCTTCTCTCCCTTGCGCATAGGCACATCTGTTCTAACATGAATTAGCCTTCTTCTGACAAAGGTTCTGTAAGAAAGCAAGAGAAGCATAGGAGGTGGAGGTGATGTACGTGACAGAATATATGGCCAGCTTGCATTATGGGAAGTGAGCACCACCTGTTCCTAGTAAACACCAGATTGGAGCTCTGGGGCTATACAGGGACAGGAAAAAAACATGTTTCCCCCCAAAAAAGTGAGAATAATGTCAGTGAGATAGAAATTGTGGTCTTTGCCCAGACCTGATGGGATATTGATTTGTGGGCAGAGTGATGACATGTTCTGTGAGCAGGCATTTTGCCCCAAATTTAGAAGACGTCTCAATTTCAGGCTGTTTGTACCCATCACTCAGCATTTTGACTTTGTTTCACTTACGTATCAGCTTGGATGGTTTTACAAGCTGATGAAAGCCAACCCTTCAGAGGAGTGAATTTGCAAATGCTGCACCTGAAAAGACAGCACTGTAGATCTCAGTGGCAGACCTGTACTTTGGAGTTTTGCAGTGGAGTGTCACTCAAGACCTAAACTGTACTGGTGTTATTTCTGTCCCAATTTAAATGTACCCTTTTAAGGGGTGGAATTGGTGCAACCTTAGCAATATGGCTGAGCTTTTTCAGGTATTTCTGGACAGAAGATGTCAATTCCTGCCTAGATGAAAATCCCATGAAGGGATTAGGGCTGAGAAAGTGGCCTCATCTTGCAAATAGTTGCACAGGATTTTTGTGGCTGTCACTGTTAAAGAGATAAGTTTCAAACTTTTTTTTAAATACTCTGGCATGGTCATTAATACAACATCCCCCAAGCCATGATGCTGCTTAGCTTGGTCCTGAGGGTGAAATACAGTTCCTTTTGCACTAACCACCCACAAGTTAGCTAGTTTAAGTTGGCTGCCCAGGCTTTATCTGTAGTTAAAGAGGCAAAGGCAATACAGCTCCAGCAGAGAGGGGAGAGGAACAATGAAAATTCAGTGCATCTAAACCCAGGTATTTAAGCTAGATGGGCAAACTGCCTTCTAAGAGTGCATGTCTCTTTCTATTGACTGTAGCAGAAACTTAACTAGACAGTTTAAATCAGATGCCTTACTCCGTGGGTGACATCTAAAAAAAATAATTAGGTGCCTACAGCTACTACAAGTTAATTTTTAGGGACCCTGTTCCTTGTAGCAGTGCCTGGACACCCTGCACAGAGCACAGGGAGAGTTAGGTACCTCTGAAAAACCTGTGTGCTGAGGTCAGGAACTGCCTGGAGCATGCAAACAAGAAGACACATCAATGGGACACAGGTTACATGCAACCTGCTCCCTTTCTGGGATCTTGGAGACTATGACATCCACATAATGCTTTCTATCTGACAATGTAGAGGAAATCTGGTACTTTCAGAGCAATTGGGACTTGTTGAACAAGTGTCTTTTTGTTGGTTGATATGAAGCTCAACATCAGCCAGGCGTGTGCCCTTGCAGCCCAGAAGGCCAACTGTATCCTGGGCTGCATCAAAAGAAGCGTGGCCAGCAGGGCAAAGGAGGTGATTCTGCCCCTTTATCCCCTGCCATTCTGTCCCTCTGGTGAGACATCACCTGGACTACTGTGTCCAGCTTTGGAATCCCCAGCACAGGAAGGAGACATGGACCTGTTGGAGTGGGTCCAGAGGAGGGCCACAAAGATTATCAGAGGGCTGGAGCACCTCCCCTATGAAGACAGGCTGACAGAGTTGGGGTTGTTCAGTCTGGAGAAGAGAAGGCTCCAGGGGTACTTCATAGCAGCATTCTAGTATCAGAACAGGACCTACAAGAAAGGTAGACAGGGACTTTTTACAAAGACATGTAGTGATAGGTCGAAGGGTAGTGGCTTGAAACTGGAAGAGGGGACATTTAGATTAGATCTCAGGAAGAAATTTTTCACTATGAGGTGATGAGACACTGGCCCAGGTTGTCCAAAGAAGTTGTGAAGGCCTCATCCCTGGAAGTGTTCAAAGGCAGTCTGGATGGGGCTTTGAGCAACCTGGTCTAGTGAGAGGTGTCTCTGCCCCTGGCAGGGAGGTTGGAACTAGATGATCTTTAAGGTCCCCCCCAACCTAAACCACTCTATGATTCTATGATTCTATTGTGAACCTTCCTGTGAGAGGCAGAGGACTACAGCATATGACCTGTAAATGCCTCTGGAAGAGAAAGAAGTAGCCAGACACTATACCCTACTGCTTTAAGCTTTCAGAAAGGTGATTTTAGCATGTGGGGTTTTTTTTTTTTTGTAGATCTGCCTGTTCATTTCAGACAGACAGTCACTGGATAGAAAAAGTAGTATTTTTTTAGACAAGCCAGAAGTCCTTTTCACCCAACTAAATATATAATGTACTCGACTGCCAAGTCTCTCTTGCTCTAGGTTCCATTTAAGGTCTACTGAGACACTTGTATTTTGGTGAGAGTACGAGGAAATGAAAGGGGTGAAAAGTTCATCTCCCATTTTAGCACGAAGACACATAGGCGAAGAAGCATCAGGAGCTGCAGGTGCAGCCTAGATTTTAGGTTCTGCTGCATTCATGCATTTTAAAAATTAATCATTCAGTCATTGAACATGAATCCTGTCATATTCCTTGAGAATAAGGCAAAGGGGTAGTCTCCAAAGTAATCTTTTGAGTTACACCACAAAATGGCCAGACTCTGTGCTTTTTTTTTGTAGGAACTGTGGCATAACCCCCCTGCGTAGCTGTAGGAAGAAGTGTAATGTTTTAAATTAAGTGGTATAAATGTAGCTGGTGGATTTTCTTTATTTAGATTTTCCTCTAAGTTTAATAAACAACTTCAAAGCATTCAATAAGACCCAGAAAATATACAAGAGATGTACAACTAATCCTGTTAAATGTAAAATAGCATTTAAGTGGGAAGGTTTTGTTGTTAAATTCCTGCTGATAAGAAACAGAAGAGATATTTAAGGAAGCTTTGAAAACTACATAGTAAGTGACATTTATCCTTGATCTGAAATGCCTAAACTTACAACTGTGTTCGTACAGCTGAACTGTGACCTTCCAACCTGCCAATACACATAAACACATATGTTATCAGGTAAATCATGCAGAAGGGAAATTTCCTGAGGTTTTTGAAGCCCCACTTGTAGAAAATGATGGCTATTAACTCATTAAGTTCTGTCTGTCTCTGTCTTCTTGCACGTGAGCTCTCCACACAGCTGTAAGGATAATTAGCTTCCCTTGGCTAAGTGAGTGTTAAGGAGTATTAAAACGCTTAGTTTGTATGGACAACAAACATATTCAGGGGCTGGGAAAAAAAACACACAGAAGTGCAAGTAACTCCTTTAGTCTTTAGCTTGACAGAATCCTGGTGCCAGGGTAGATATGATGAGTTTGTTTTGTTTGGATACATTATGCCAAATGGCTTTGCGATAAATGTTACTGGCTTCATCTAGTGAGTGGATTTGTCCAGACAGAATCAGATTAAAGGGTCAGTATCCTGTTCTGAATTAGATTTCAATAATGCAGACGTGGATGTGCACTCTGTTGTACTGGCAAGAGTTTTCATGCAGGGAAAAAGAGATGCTATACCTTAAGGATACTCTCTACTCTTGCACATTACTGTATTTGTGTGGTTAAATGGATAATATAAAGTCACTGTCACTGTATAAGCCTAATATGCTCATGTCAAAATGGCATGACCACACACCATGTTATTTCAGCTGAGCTCTGGTGGCACTGGGGTCCATACAGTGTTTTAACTGGGTTCACTTCAAAGCAGTTTTTGGGCTATTCACTGCTACAGGGCTCTCCCCAACCAGAGCAAGGATGGTACAAAAATTATTTGAGGTGACCTTCAGCTGTTTTTTTCCTGCCAGGAACAGGAAAGGAACATTGGGTTTTGGCCAATGTTGGTTGGAACGAATGCTGCACAGTCTTGTTGAGAAGGAGAAAGGCTTTATTTCTCAAATAGGGCTTAATTTATTATGTACAATATGAAAGCTCAGATTTTTGTATTGCTGGAGAAAGACAATTGATTAATAATTTGGGAAAAGGCCAAGACACACAACATTCACCTTTTAAATTTATCATCTCAAAGAAACAAAAGCAATATGAAACATACCTGACCAAAACAATGGCCAGGTAATGGATGTTAAAAACAATAAAAAGAATTTCTATAAATATATTAATAGCAAAAAGAGGACTTGGGAGAACCTCCATCCTCTACTGGATAAGGGAGGTAACATAGTGACAAAGGATGAGGAGAAGGCTGAAGTCCTGAATGCCTTCTTTGCCTCAGTCTTTAGTAGTAGGGTAGGGGGTTCCCTAAATATCCAGACCCCTGAACTAGCAGGCAGGGGCGGGGAGCAGAATGAAGCCCCTGTAATTCAAAGGGAGGTGGTGAGGGACCTGCTCCAACACCTAGATGGAAACAAGTCTGTGGGACCAAATGAGATCCACCCGAGGGTACTGAGGGAGCTGGCAGAAGTGCTTGCGGAGCCACTCTCCATCATTTACCAGCAGTCCTGGGAAACTGGGGAGGTCCCAACTGACTGGCGTCTAGCAAATGTGACGCCCATCCACAAGAAGGGCCGGAAGAATGATCCAGAGAACTACAGGCCTGTCAGTCTGACCTCGGTGCCTGGGAAGATCATGGAACAGATCAACCTGAGTGCCATCATGCAACACATGAAGGACATGCATGCGATCAGGCCCAGCCAGCACGGGTTCACGAGGGGCAGGTCCTGCTTGACAAACCTGATCTCCTTCTATGACAAAGTGACCCGCTTGCTGGATGAAGGAAAGGCTGTGGATGTTGTTTATCTGGACTTCAGCAAAGCCTTTGATACAGTCTCCCACAGTATCCTCCTGGAGAAACTGGCTGCCCATGGCTTGGATG